>VFFE01007991.1:90106-136730 GCA_008921705.1 Burhinus oedicnemus | reverse complement strand
TGCCATAGCAATAAGTATAAGCCAGAGCCTCTCTGCATACCGTTCCTTGGCATCAGCCATAAACATGGGTCTTATCACTCTGAGAACGAACGGTTTCCTGCACAACATGCTGTTAATTTCAGCAGTTAGAACAGGCCCAGCTAACAAGCAAAGTTACTGAACAAAACTGGTCCTGCTTTACCTCAAACCAGGACAGCCGGGAACCGCCTGGCAACATCGGTGCACTGTCTCCATCCCGTTCGCTCTGCTCTGTGCGACAATTCAATTATCTCCTCCCCATCCGCTCACCTTGAAGGAAGCACACAAGCTGCTCGCCACAAGCAGTTTAGGGCTGCGATGGCCACAACAGGACAATTTTAACCTTCTACAAATTGCTCCTCGTACGTTACATTTCATAAGATCTAAAAGAGCCAAGGTTCTTCCCTTTATATTTGCCTGTCTCCCAGACATGGCTCTCGCTTTCTTAACCCGTGGTTTGGAGCACGGTCGTGTTTCCTTGCCAGGCAGGGGACCGCACTCCTCTCTAGCTCAGCATTTCTGAATTTTTGTTTTGTCACACCGCTCTGTTCCTAATGAGCTGTTCGTTATATGACCATTACCTATGCAAATTAAGAGAGCAGATTCAGAGGGTGTTTTCTACCTGGAGAGAGAGGCTGCTCCCTTAGCACGGGAGATAATAAATCATGCTAGTGTTCTTATTAAACTGCAGCTCTTACGGGACCTGGTTCTCCACAAATCTCCACTGCGAGCTGCCAGCGGTACAATCAACACCTTCCACAAAACGGCACTGGACAGTTGGGCAGGGAAGAGCCAGATCTACCTCTGTTTTAATTACACGAAGAAGTACAATGTGATGTCTAAATACCCTCGGCAGCCATAGCCAGCCTGCTCGGGTGCGGCTGGCCTCTGCTCTGCCGGCAGGTCCATCCCCCTGCCTTTGCGAAGGACCACTTCACACTGCCGGATGCTCGGCCAGGCTTTGGTGCTGCTGCAGGTGTGGGGAAGGACACCGCAGGAGCGGGGACGTACACTGCAGAGCATCCTCTCGCCTTCGCCCCCGACGCTGGCAGGGCTGTGTTCGGCATGGTGCAGCATCGCGAGCTCGAGGCTTCCAGCTCTTGGCCAGCTCAGTCTGCTCACGGGTGAGCCCCCCACCAGCCCCAAAGCACAAGCTAAGGTAGCTCTGAAACAACACAGAAAAGAACCTTTTCCACCCATTGCAGCATTAACTTTTGCTTTGGAGACCCATGCTGTCCCTGGGCAGGGACAGGGCTGCCTCCTCCCACGGCAGCTTCTGGCTCTATGCTGTCCTCACGGCCCTTTCCCCAGTTATTAATATTGCCTCTGATGCTGATATTAGGGTAACGTCTCTGCCAGACCGGTGTTCCCCTGCGCTCACGCAGGCAGAAGCTGCCTGCATGGTCTCTGAATCGAGCCCGCAGCTTGGGCTCATGACGGCTCTGCTTTCACCCCTGGTACAAACAGCACACCGTGTACCACCCGGGAAAGGCCAGGGGTTCTCCTGAGCACCCCCAAACCTCACAGCCCCATCTTGGGGTGTCTCCAGGTCACACCAAGCACCCAGCACACAGCTGACACCCAGGCAGCCTGCTGAGCAGTTACAGGAAGATTAAATCTCAACTTTCATGTATCTTCAAGCCTGGCTAGGTTGTAGGAATTTATCTCTAAAGCACTTATCCTTCCTTTTCTTTTTGTGGGCTTTAATTAAATATCTCTTTGTTTCAAGGCAGCCGCTGGTGGCTATGAGCTCTCCTGTGCTTTATCAGTGACGGCAAGGAGATAACTGTCCAGGATCTCGCCTGACCTTTCCCCAGCTCACAAGAAATGGCATTCGGTGCCTTCATTCTTCTATTCTTTCGTATTATCTTCTTTTTCTACTCTGTGCTGCATGCTAAGGTTTCCAACAGCGACTGATGAGTTGCTATCAGAAATATTAAGAAAAGAACCTAAAATATCCCTGGCAGTTTAATAGCCTCAAAAGCAGAAGGGCTTGTCTCTTGCTGGCCATCGTAAGCAGTTGCCAAGAGCACGGAAGGTCAGACTTTAATGAACTGGCGAGAATTAAACAGAAGAAATGAAACTGAAAGGTGCCCCAGTGGCTTGAACTGAGTTTAAAGCAACTGACCTTTGGAAAGAATGAAACAATTTTGTTCCTTAAATGTTCAAGGGTTGTTTTTTATTTCCTCCTTGGCAGCCTGATGCTTCTCGGATAAATGGATGTGCTGGCTGGGCCAGCAGTGCCTCAGGAGTTGGGTCCAGGTGCCGGACGCAGATGGACAGGAGAAGGACATGGCAATCCTTTTCCTGATCCCAGCTCCTAGGGCAGCTGAGCCAACGCGCTGCTCCAGCCACCGGGCAGCACGGTGACAACGAGCTGCTGTTACAGCTCCTCCATGGGACCTGGGCAGGCCGGAGGAAGGTGCCCTCAGCATCCCAGGGCTTGAAGCCATCACACGTCCCTTCCTGGGAGCTCACCTGCACTGCAAAGCCTGTACCCACAGCGGCCGGACCCGGGCATCTGCTGCAGGCTGCCTTCGGCAGGGGGTGGGAGGAGAGGGCTGGCAGTGTGATGGGCAGGCAGGGGCAATGCCTTCCGTGCTAGGGTCTAAAACCAGATTTCTAGAGATTTTCTGAAGTTGTGCCTGGGCAGAAGGGGCTGGCACAGGGACAGCCGTGCTCTGGCACACAAAAGCAGCCCGAGCTGTTAGTTTCTCCTGTTCTGTTCATTCACAAGCCAAACAAACAAATAAATGAATAGGTAAAAATAATAAGGCTGGTTTCTTGCAAGATAATTGTTTCAGGCAGTTATTTATTAATGAGGAGAAACAACATGTCAACAGACAGCGGGTCTAGCTGTAGAACGAATGTTAGCGAAGGCACAGGTTAGAAGCGAGCCGGGGCTGCTGTCACTCTGCATTTGCTTAACTCTGTGATCGCTGATTAATTTACCGCCGTTTGGATGTGCTTGTCTGCTGGGCGAGTGGCGTGGCCAGCGCCGGGTCCCTCTTCCTGCCCAAGCCTGCACGTCACTGCGGCAAGCAGGATGGGGAAGGGGCTCCGGCACTGGCGAGGTTACAACCATGGCAGCAGGGGAGAAGGAAAACCTCCCCGGCACTGTACAACCTGAGCTGTGTACGGTAGAAACCTCCCAGTGATCCAACCATGTGGGGCAAAGGTAGAGCAAGAGCCACATTGCATCCCATTTACGGGTACCTTGTGTACCGAGCATCGACTCTTTCCAGCCCAAGGGTCAGCTTTTTACACCTGCCCTCGTTATTGGGAGCCTTGAGTGACCGCAGGCATCCAGACAAACCAGTCCGATGCCAGCTCCTGGCTGCGTGCCTGCTGTTGGGAATGGCCAGGTCTGCCTCTCGCACCCAGCCTGGCCAGGCTGGGGACCACCATGGTATCTGGCAGATCTGGCTCTGGCACACCAGTGAATGGCTGCTCCGCTTTCTGCAGGCGTTCAGGGATGATGAGGATAGGGAAGCAAAGTTGGTAAAATACAAACTTTCATTGAAAATATTCCTCAGCATGATGTGTATCAGCAGCAGCACAGTGAATAAATCCATTTTAATGGAATTATCCATTTCAGTTCCCAACTTAATTGAGCTTTGCCCTGTAACTTAGCATAAGGGTGCCTCTCTTAATTAACCCCATGCAGGCTGCAGAGTGTTCTACCACCACTTACACACATATCCAAAGTTTAGTTTGAGAGCTGATACCTACGCAACATGATTTATCAGGGTTTGCGAACTCAGCTGCCACTGGGAGAAACGTCCCCGTTTGTATTCAGCAGTGCTGGATATGAAATTGTGCGGTTGCAGAGTGCGGGGAGGAGCTGCAGAGTCCGTTGGTGGTTGTTTATGGGATGGGGTTGTCAAGTGTTGCTACTGGTGAGGTGTGTTATGAGCAGAGCCCTAAACAGCCAGAGCCTCACCAGACAGAGACGCGCTCCAGCTCCGACCGCCTGTGCTTGCCTCACGCTAAAGGTAACACACATCAGGATAAAAATCCACGCTGCTCTTAGAACCTCTCACCCCGCCTCGGGAGCTGGGATGACCGCACACGTGCTGGTCCTCGCATGGAAAGTTGCTCGAGCTGGCAAGTTTCTTCCTCAAAGACAGTATCTCGTGCTCTTGGGGGCCAGCTAAGCCCAAGGAAGCCTGTCCAGCTACTTAATAAGTCATCGAGGATGTGTAGTTTAATTAACTTACCCAAAATTCCTCCTTTCTCTTTCCCATTTCTGCTATTAATATTTTTCTCTATCTGATAATGCAGCATAGCTAATTCTTTCTGGCTTTATAATGAACGATGCCGTGATGAAAAAAGGTTAGCGGTGCTTCAGGCAGCTTTTAATTATCCAGCTGAGCAGGTAAAAGCACCATATTCCCTGCTTTCTCCCCCTGCACACACCACCTTTGCTCAGCAATTAACTGGGGGGCTCCGTCTGCACCTCTTTGCTCTCCAGCGGAGGAAGCTGCGATGCCCGCAGCCGTCCACATTTCCCTGCCGCTGCCAAACCGGGGGACGGGTGCAGCCTGCACCCACTGCGGCTCTCTGCAGGGGAAGATAAGGGACAGACTGCCATTTTCCTTAGCACAGGCAAGAAGTCGGGATGCAAAGGAAACTTCTTCCCCCCCTGACAAGCAGCAGCGCAGCTGAGGACCACTGCCTGTGTGGGAAAACACGTGCTCGTGCTGCCAAGGCCAGTGCGCACAGGGTCTGGTGCAGCCAATAAATCGAATATTTACAAGGCTGCATAGACACAACAGCACATCTGTAAATCAGAAGCAACTCGGCGCAAAACTTTTTTGGGGTGTAAATAAATCACTGTTTTTACAGAATAAATTAGGTGCGTGGAATACTCATTGATCAGCAGGGCGGGTAAGTCGGCTCAGCGCGAGCAGCCATGAGAGGAGGGGAGGCACAGGGAAAATACGTCTGTAGCTCCTGCCTTTCACTGCACGGAGGGTCGGCTGCGAGGTGGCTCCAGAAGGTGATAAACCAGCCAGGCTGTGGCACCCTGCCCCATCAGCCTCCCTGCCCAGGGGTCCCCAAGTCCGGCAGCAGAGCCCCTGCCCTCCAGGCCAGCATGCCCCTCCAGCCGGGAACCACGTCCCCCTGGAGCAGAGCCACAGCACGAGCCAGAGATCACGCCTTGCCTGGCGAAAGCTATTTCAGTCCTCGCCGCGCCGAGCGGGATTCATAATCTCCTGCAATGACCCATGAAAGCAGCCGCATTACACGCTTTCCCGTCGAGTGTTTCTTTATCTTGGCTTCCGCCGAGCTATTTCTTTCCATTAGGAGCATGACCCTGGCACGGCTCTTTGCACTGCACCCGCCAGCAGTGCCCAGGCATGGAAACTGAGGCACAGGCAGCCAGCAAGCCCCGAATCGGTGCCGTGAGGGGTCCAGCTCCCTCCCTACTCCCGGCCGGCCCTCGCCCCAGCCTGGCAGAGAGATTTGTTTTCCTGCTGTAAGTCCTGAATGGAAATGTCACGAGGACAATCACCATGGTGACATTTCAGCGGCTCCGTATAGAGCTACGCAGGAAATGAATTTTAAAAATCCCTATTAAAAATGGAAGGGCAAAAACAATTTTCTGGTGGAAATTTGTTTTCAGAGGGTTTATAGACTTTTTTTAAAGAAAAAGCTCTCCAGCAAAGAAAGTTCGAAGTGTCCAGGTTTTTAGGGTTTCATTTCTTAATGAAAGAACAGATCTTTTTTGAGAGGGATTTTTGTGTATGTTTCTTGTACAGAAATTAAACTTTGTTGAACCAATTTTTTCTGCAAGAAGCATTTCATATTTGGCTGCAATATAAAGTCATTGGATACAATGGAAATGCTTCCAGCATGGAAAAATAAACAAGGGTGGTAGTTTCATACAACGGGGCCCCAAGACAGCAGGGAAAATCATGAATGCGCGGTAGCACAAAGACAGGTAATTTGAAGTATTATATTCAATCCGCTCACATTAGAGAGCATCGATTAGTGCCAAGAGCCTGAAACGATGGGCAGGACTACATTAGTGTAAAGGGCATTATTTATTTTATATGTGAGAAAATTTACGATAAACCTTTTTTGCTCCAACTAATCCGTTTGGTTTTTTTCCATAAAAATATAAACTGGGAGATATTGGCCAGCTGTACTAGAGCAGCAGCACATACATTTGCAATTGGGTTGCCCCTGTTTTGATATCACCGATCATCTCTCCTTTACAGGCACATGGAAGTTGTTCTTTCCTGAAGAATCAGCTGCGCGGGACACCCACGTGCTACTGCTGTCGGACAGTGCCGAGCACTCTGGGACACCCTGGGAGCTTCTCCAGGGAGGGGACGGAGATGGGCTGTATGGGACCTGCACTCGCTGGGTGCTCCTGGCTGTTACAGGCGCTTTGAATGAGTTGTTGTTTTCATTAGAAAAAAGAAAAGCAGCCGGGGTGCCGGCACCCCAGCCCAGTGCAGCCGGACACAGGCGCTACTCCAGAGGGTGATCCCTGCCAAAGGTTTATTCTCCAAGCCGGCGCAGAGCTTGGCAAGGCCAAGAGAGAGGCGGGTGATTATTTCAGTCCCTTGTTCCTCTGACTGGCTCGTGCATCACAAAAGAATGCTAATGTTCGTGTCTTTATGAAAGCACTCGAGTTCATCAGCTTTGCAAAGAAGAGAAATTAAATCAAGATTTAATTGGGATATGCATGTTTTATTCATGGTACTATCCACAGGAGAAGCCAGACAGCTGAAGGTAAAGAGGAGGGCGGGGGGGGGGGGGGGGGGGGGGGAAGTCTTTTGAAAAGTTGTTTCTCTCTGATTAAATAGAGATAGTTTCCCACTTCAAAGGCAGGGCTCCTTTAATGTATTTTAAATGCTCAAATGTGCCCCTCCAATGCCTCCATGCACCAGGCTGGCCAGGGCCCCTCACTCCGCTCCTCTCCACGGCCTCCCAAAGGACCTGCACGGCATGGCTGGGCACGCATCCTGCCGATCCCTTCATGGGGTTTGGCAGGAGAAAGGCACCTCCTCCAGCAGCAGGTTTCGAGGCGTCCAGGATGACCTGACTATTTTGGCAACTGGGCTGGTTTTTATCTCCTGCTCGTCGCCCAAGGCCGGTGCTGGGCACTGCACATCGCCCCCGCCATCACCAGCATCCCTGCCCAGTCCTGTCGGGTGCTTGGGAGAGCCTGTGTCAGACTCGGTTGCATTGCCCAAGAAATTGGGGAATTCGGTGGCTGACAGGGCCTGGAAGGCACATAAGGAAGAAAAACCTGGTTTCAGTTTTCAGATCCACCTTCGCAAGTTCGGTGGCTAGGAAACAAAGCGTTTCTGCCTTTTCTGTGGCCTCACCAGGAAGTGGGGAAAATGAATTTCATTTTCACTGCCTCACTGCTGAGAGAAAGCCTTCCTTTATTTTCACTTTGCATATTTTTGTGTGTCTTCATTTTCAGGGCAATGGCAGGTTCCACTTCAGAAGTAACCGATGCTCTGGTAGGAGTTTTTCCAGCCAGCTTTTGAGCCCAGTCACAGTGGGCAAAGGCCACTAATTTGTCCGTGATGCTTTTTCCCCCTCCAAAGCTTAATGCAGACACTGCGAGAACGGCTTTATTTTTCTTGTTACACTCCTTTTAGTTGGAGGAGAGGAGAGGGCACAGCCAGCAGCAGGATGGGGAAGGGGAGGAAGGATGAGAGGGACAAGACCGAGCTGGTGGGGATGGAGGAGGAGGTGGGAGAGGACGTGCAGTGCATCCCTCCAAGATGGGACCTTGCACAAGCTTACCGCCAAGTGGGTGCTCAAACAGAGCCCTAAAATGGATGGTCTTGAGCCAGCACCTCAGCGCTTTCCCCACACACCACTGGTCCCCAGCGCCATGTGCGGGAGCTCCAGAGTTTGCGGTGTGTCAGCTGGCTCTTGGCAGGGACGGGGAGGATGCTGGCGTGGCTGAGAACAGCCACCATCGTGGCTGCCGCCTGCTCTGCCATGGCTATAGATGGGTGTTCTCCTTACTAAGACATGTCTCTGCTGGAAACCTTTCCCTCTTCTGCCTTTACCAGCTCCCGGGTACCTCTCCATTGAGGCAGGTGAGAAATGTGTCCTTCCCCAGGGATGCAACATGGGGATGCGGGAGGGCAGGTGCCCAGCAGCAGGGGGCACCGGGGCAGGGAGAGGGAAGCAGGATGCAGGAGCCACGTGGCTGGGGGAGGCAAAAGAGGAGGGAGGCCGAGGGAGGGTGGGAAACACGACACAGAAGAGCCACAAAAGCAAGGCTTTCAGGACACAGGGAACTTCTGGTTTGCTTTTTAGATTGCAATGTGTATGTGAGGCACTGAAAGATAGTGGTTGTAAGGGAGGAGGGGGATCTGCACAGCAGCGTTCATGTCGCTCCTGGTGGGAATTCCTCTATAAAGGACCGATTGTTTGGCAACGGCGCCTGACAAAAATACAATTGGAAAAGTGGAGGAGAAAAAAAAAAATGGAAGAAAAGAAAATCTTCTCTGTAACTTGTGCCCTTCAGAAGCAACCCCTGTCGCGTTCGGTGCCTGGCGGAGCTGCCGCTGCCTTGGGAGCCTCAGGTCTTTGTTAAGAAAAGGACATGAAGAGAAACACGAGTTCTCCAGAAGGCTCATTATTCAAACTGCTCCAGACCCAGCGTCACAAGTGCCGGTGACTTTGGAAGATGAACAATCTTATCTCCTGGGTGAAAAGGACCATTTGTTGTTTACTGTCCAGGAGAGAAAGCTCACAATAGGCACAAGAGGAAACTTGGAGAATATCTGAGCAAAACCTGCTGGGCGATGTGCAAAGCAGAGCGAGGAGGGAGCGATGCTGCTGGCCGGCACAGGGCTTCCCCAGGGAGTCATGCCGCTGTGCCGGGGCTCAGCGCGGGGAAGGGATGCTGTCCTAGCAAATGCAGCACAGGCAGCTTCCAGGGGAACACAACCTTCCTTAGAAGTTATCATCAGTTTCCACTGAGCAAGTGATGGGCAAGAACGCAGCGGGAGATCCTGCCACAGCAGTCAGTCACTGCAACGACTTGTGAGCATTTCTCTTCAAGGGGAGCCAGCCAAAACCTGCCTGGTGACAAACTACACGATCACGAGAAATGCTTTCTTTCTCACTGTCCTCATTTGGGCCAAAACCAGACAACATCGTACACTGCAGGACGAGGGGTGCCTCCTGCACCTGCTCTCTCCTGCCTCCCTGACTGCTGCAGGTGCAAGGGTTGCTTGCCGGAAGGCTGCATGGCAGAGACCCATGGGTTAATGGGAAATCAGCTCCTTCATTCATCGCTGCCATACCCCAAACGGGGGGCTGTGCTGGAGCCACCTCCTAGAGCGCATCAGACCTCCAGAACTCCGTTCAGCCTAAATATTTCAAGCTTTGTGCTTTTAATAAAGTCAAAACAAGACTGCACAGTTATTCCTTTGTTTCATCAAGAATTGTACACATATAAACGTGCACACAGAGCTAAAATACATTGCACATGGAATGAAACATGTAATTAATTCTAACAATGGCATAAACAGCTCCTCCAAGGAAACGGCTCGTTTCCAAATAATGCACCCAGGACCCTCAGGGAAAACCTTGGGGCACAGCAGGAAGGTGGGGGTGAGGGGTTTGAAGCATGTGGAAGGGAAAAGACAGGATGGTTTTGTAGCTACAATGGAAATATGCACCCTACACCTTTGGCTTTGCCTTTGCTTGTAGCCGGGTTGCCCAGGCCCTTGCAGCAGATGGATACAAAGATTCCCTGCTCCCCGGCTCACTCTGCAGCGCCCATCTGGGTCCCAGCCCTGCCGAGAGCACTTGGCTGTTCCCTGTGGCTCGAGGCTGCAGGGACCAGCACGCCCCCGGGGAACTGCAGGACCAGGCTCTGAGGCCACATATTCTCCTTGAGGGCAAATGCAGCGCTTTGCCTGGGCACCAGAGCTGTAACCTCTACTGCAAAAGGTGCTGGTGCTGATTCAACAGCATGGTGCACTGGGTTATGCTGTCTTCTGGGGACAGGGAAGGGACAATTTACACGAAAAGAAGCTTTTCCCTGCATGGGTTACTGCCCCCTCTGCCAGGGGAGGATGGGAGCGGGAAGCACACAGGAGCATCATGGACCACAGGGTCTTCCTCCGTGGAAAGAGCTGGCTGGAGGAGGGAGGCAAAGCCGAGGGGAGAAAAGCTGGGGCTGAGCATCCTCACGCCCCGTCCGGAGCCAAAGCCCAGCCAGCACCTGCAGTGTGCGTGCTGGCAGCGGCCCTGCCTGGCTGTCCTGGGGCTGCCTGGAGATTCGCGGGCAAGCGTTTGCCTTTGTCGATTGTTTATTTTGGAGACTGCGGTGCCAACTCCCTGGTCAGCCGGGGCATGGCAAAGATGGGCATTGCGGGAGCTGGAGCAGTGCGGTCCAGATCCCTGGAGAGAAGGTGACTGGGCAGGGGTGAGGCTCATCACGGGCACAGATCTAATCAAGAGAGGCTTCGCACCCCCCCTCCCCCCTGCCTGAATGGCATCTCTTAATAATAAAAGTCCCTGTGGTTTATAATTACCAGTTTGACAAGTTCATGAGTTCTCTGTTAATTATTATAATTAGCTCTTGCTCGGTGAGAATGCAGGAGTTTAACAACAATATTAACAATGGGAGAACTATTATCAAGAATTAAGTACAACGAGCCGACTAGAAAGGGCTCCTCCCGCTTGCCAGCGAGACCCATTAAGGGAGAGCCCCACTCCCCCGTCCCCCCGCTTGCTTGGAGAGTTCGAATCAGCCATTCTGCCCCCAGCATGGCTTTGGGAGTACCCGTATGGGAAGGGAAATGTAAACACGTCCTGGGCTGCCCAAAACAGGGTCAAGATTCGGACCAGCAGAGGAAATCATAAGCTGAGGCTGCCAGGGGCCACAGAAAGACACGCAGTGGCTGCGGAAGGACAGACGGACAGGGGTTTGTGGGCACGGCCCCTCGCCCGGAGCAGCATCCTTGCCGGGCAATGTGAGAACTGGGCCCCAGGAATGTCTTTTAACACCCACTCTATTTCACATGCTCCACAGCTGCTGAGCCAAGGAAGTCGTAAGAGCCGGTGATGAAATTCCTGCGAAAGCCTTTCCTCCCGGGAGTACACAGCACGAGATGCTAGCCTGAGCAAATATTAGAAAAATATCATTTTTCGGCACCCCTAATTTGCTGAAGATGAATGGATTGACTTCTCAAACACGGTGAGATCCCGAGCAGCTCAACACAGCTCAGCTTTCTTCCTAATTTCCGAGTTCAAATGTATACAAAATGTTTATCTGAAGTGCAGAAGAGCTTAGAGAGGCAAGCTGTGCAAATAATTAGTTATCTTAAGTGCCTCCACACCTGAAACAGAAGGCTGGAGGTTTTTTTGGTTTGCTATTTGTTTTTTTTATTTAATCACACCTTCACAGAGCAGAAGCACTGACCCAGGGGCTTTGGGGATCAGCATTACCAGCAGAAAATTACTTTTGATGCCCGCGTAAACCAGCGTGGGACCAGGGACCTTTCTGGTCACACACAGCCCAAGCCTGGGAAACACCAACAACCCTGAGGGAAGGAGCAGCCCCGGAGCCATGACCCAGCTCAGCCACCACCGCAAACCCCGCTGGGCCCTGACGAAGCCTCTGTGAAACAAAGAAAGGACCGTGGCCCAGAGCCAGCAGAAATTCATGCACAAGAAAACACGCCCAGATCTCCAGCGGGGCAAGTTGCCTCCCCCAGTCCTGCCCGGAGCCAGGAAATCTCCGAGTTTCTTTCCTTTGATGGAAAACTTCATTTGCTTTTCAGACAAGAGGCGTTTCTGCACACTTAGGCTGCTTGTGAGAAATACTCCATTTCGAATACATACACAATTTCAAATACATACACACTTGGTTTTTTATTTTTTTTTTAACTGTAAACAGGTTTTGAAGAAAAGATCAAAATCTCAGTGAAATATTTTGAAGCTGTTGGGATGAAGCACTTTGCTGTACATGATATGAATTTCCTTGGAGTAATTTCTATTTGAGGGATTTACATTTGCTTTTACATGCCAAAAGCAGAATGGGGAAAAAAAGGTTGAAGCCGCAAAGAGTTTCTTAGGGCAGCGCAGCCGTTTCCCACCTTCATCAGCTGAGGGAACTGGGTCCAGCCTGGGAAAAGCGGCAGCACGTGAAGGGTTGGGAGCTGCAGCAGGTCCTGCAGCCTTCCCTCACCAGGCCAATTATTTGGCCTTCAGCCCTTTCTCCCTGCTTCCCCGTTAGCATCAGTAACATATTAATGAAATTCCCTGAGGAATAAATTCTTGCAAACGTCTCGACACCACAGAGGTAAGAAAAAGGCCCCAAACGAGTCAGAATGTATTTCACCGGTGGAAATGCAGAGACACAGAGGAGGAGACGGCACAGGGCGGGTTGTGTTCCTGCCTGGAAAAGATCCATTCTCTTCCCAGGGAATTATTAAAGGTTTCATGCCGGGGAACAAATAATTTTAAGTGAAGGAATCCCTTTTGCTTTGCCCTTGCAGACAAATCGTTGGTTAGCTGGAGCATCAGTGCGGAGATGCTGGGTTACTCCTCTCCCTAAGCCTTCTGGGAAACTCCTTTGAACACTTACAACATCAGAGCACAGGACCTGATTTGTTAGACAAGCCTGACTTTATTATTTTTTTAAAAGGGGGATATTATCTTCTGCCTCCAAAGGAAAGGGGAAGAGGAGAAAGCCACTGATACAGAGGGGGGTAGAGACAGACACAGAACCTCATTATTAAACAAAATAAATAAAATATACTAGCAAAAAATGTGTCTTGGCTTTATTACTATATTCCGTCCTCTAAATATTTCATTTCCAACTAATGCACAAGCCAAATGGAAAATTTCAAGCAAAACTGCACTACTTAGAATATGCTTAATTATTGATTCAGCCAGGAGGGAAAAAGAAAAAAAACAGAGGGGAAGAAAAGGCATGGAGCCGTTGTCGAGTTCTGTGTCCTGGAGCTGCCGTTTTCAACCCACATGGCTTCCCAGCTGCTCCCCCAGGGAAGGGAGCTGCCTGCAGCCTGAACTCTTCCTCGGGCACTGGGGTGAGGAAGAGGAGAGGAGGGCAGACAGGAAGGGGCAGCCAGCCCCTCACCCAGCACAAGCCCCCTGCTCATGCGATGCATTTCACTCATCTCGCCCAGTGCCACCACCCCCATGCCCAGAGCCAACAGGATGCTCGCTCGCCCATCTCCTCTGCCCTGCCTGGCCAGGGATCACCTGAACTGGTTTTAGGCTTTTGCTGAGATTTTAGCTTACACGGTTTTGTAACCAGAAACGCTTCCTTGGGGACTAAAAGCTGAACAGCAGGTTTGGGTAAAGAGCCTTGGCACCTGCCCGCATCTCTTCTAAGGGGCCACCAAGGCTCCCATCCCACCGGGGCCGCAGAGCCGGCCACGCACAGGGCAGACACACTGAAATGCCAGCGCCTGTCCTCCAAGGAGACTGCCCAGAGGAGAACAGCCCACCACCACAGCCAGACACTGGCAATGAATCTTTTTACACCAAAGGTTTGCAATCTGCGTTACAAGACCTCGTGCAGGGCTCCTGCCATAGACACCTCTCACCAGCCCACCAGCACGCCGCGACTCACCCTGGCTGTCCCCAGCACCGTCCCCAGCACCGTCCCCAGCGCCGGCAGCACCAAAGCGGCCCCGTCCACAGCTGAGCCAAAGGGAGCTGCTGCTCCGCACCCAGTATTTATAGAGAAGCAGGAGCAGCTGGGGCCGGGATCTGACCCAGCACACCTGTGCTCCTGCCGCAGCAGGGAAACCGCTTGGGAAAGCAGGGGAAGGGGACAGAAAATAGGAAATCGATGGCAAGTTGAGGCTGGAGAGAGCAATTAGGCCTGGGAGGGCTGCCGCTAACTGCGGCAGGGGTGAGTAGATGAACCGGATTTATACACTTACACGAGGCTGGAAATTTCTCAGACAAAGCAGTTTAACGGTGCTGCCATTTACAGGGAGAAAAACTGAAGCTGGAGTGTGTTTGCAAATGGACTCCAGGGACCCAATTTTCTTCCCCTGCTGGGATAAGTCCAAACCACCCATTTGGAAGTTACGGGAATTGCATTGGACAAACTAAGGGGGAGAGACAATTGTGGCTGCGGAGGAGCACAAGGAGCTGCCAGGGCCGAGGATGGTTCCCCAGGGTGGTCACACCAGGGCACGGGACCACCAGCCCCCCTGGCTCAGGGGTGGCCAGGCATTTCACCAACTGCCGAAAGGCCTGCGGCAAACCCCACAAGTCCAGGCAGAAATCGTGAGTGTAATGCCAGCTCTGGCGACATGCTTGCCATCCCTCCTGGCAGGTGTTTGTTGAAAGACAACAACAGTTTGGTCATTGGTTTTTCCCTCTGTACTGATGTAAAAGTCCTTTTTATTTGGTCTAGGTAATGTTTTGTGAACAACTTGTTGTCATGAATGAAAGCTAAAAACATGGTCTCAGAAACACATCCAGGAGCCATTTCTAATTCACAACAAAATGTTTCCCTCAAACAACTAGTTCAGAGTCTAATTCCTTACCAGCTTGTTGATGCCATCACCTATATCTGTTCTCCATCATCTACTCTGGAAAGCCACCCACCTTCCCATATTCAAATCCTTTCTAATAAGCTAATTTCTCCCATGAGACATGGGTTTATTATAGGCACAGCAGCTGGTTTAACCCTGAAATTGGCCTTAGTTGGAGTTTTCCTGCTGCCCTTTCCCCCTGGTGTGTTCAGCCTCAAGGTTGTACCCGGACTCTTGGGCATCCCGTTAACTACCTGAGATTGCACAGTCTTGGGCATCCTTGAAAACACCCTTATCCCCAGGCTCTCGGGAAGCTGAGCACTGCAGAAGGGTTCCCAGCACCCTAAAGAGACCGGAGAAGGAGGCAGCATCACCGGCAGGTCCCACACAGGGGCTCGGGGGGCATTGCAGTGCCCGGGGCTGAAGCAGTTGGCGTCGGCATGCCAAACACACACTGCCCTACAGCTGAGAGGGGGGAACAGCATGCTTGCGAAGAGACCTGCACAGTCAATTAGGAATTTCACTGAAATTTTAAATTATGGCCCTTTTTTTTTTTTTTAAAACGACAGAATTATGCCGTGTTACAGAGAAAGTGACAGGTAATTTGGGACACTGAGGATTTCTCGGGCTCTATAGTTAATGGGGAGTTTAGCACCAATTCCTCTGTAATTTGCACTTCTGAGAAACCGCGTTATTATAAAGTCAGAAATCTCAAGCACTTTCAACTCGGGGATCTGCCAGACTGACGATGACCAGGAACTGAGGAGGCCCGAGTCCACAGGTCACCCATTTCAATATCTGAGGCTGGGTGGCTTCCAAAAACGGCCGCTCCGAAAATTGGAGGTGACATTCAGAAGTCTCTGAAAATTATAACCCTGACTTTCTCCTTGAAAAGCTTATCTGAATCCTGGCTTATCCTTTGATGAAGTTACTGAAAAAGCATTCTGCTCTGAGTACTTGGAAGATAACAGGCAATATATGTGAGCTGGTATGCTTTTCCCCGGGGGGAAAACACTATCGAACATGCCAAGCATGGGACACTAATTAAATGGTCTGAATTATGCTGGACATTAAGGTCCTGGGGTGGCTTGGTTTAACTCCTTCCTGTCCTCACGCACCTAGAGCAAACGTGCGTGCTCATCCAGGCAGGCTCCCGGGAGGACGTGCTCCCATGGTCCTAGCTAGGCATCCCGTTCCATCCCACTCCAGAGCCTGGCGTGCATGCCTTTCCACAGGGCAAAGCCTCTTGTGGGAGAGAACTGTGTTCCCTGATCCCAGCTAATGGGTGAGCATCCTTAAGGAGCCCCTGAGACCGTCATTAACTACATCAATCTCATCCAGAGAACAAGCTCGCTTCACTTCTGGGCAGGGGCTGAGCTGAGGCCCCAGCTAATCCTGCCCATTGGTAAAGATGTGGCAATGTTTAAATTTTTGCTTTACTTTAAGCAAATGCTTGGGTTTCTTGGATGCTAACCCCACGGTTATGAGCAAGTGTCTTCCTGAGCTTTAGGAAAAAAGGAAAAGTGAGCAGAGACAGAAATACTGTCATATCGGTGAGGAACAGTGAATTCAGTAATGCTTAATGGGCTGGCAAAGGGGCTATGAAAATTGAACCAGCTCTATTTGTGAGGGAAAATAATGGGGATTCCTTTATAAAGTGGAGCAGCAATCAGAGCTCAAAGGGTGGAAAAGAGGAAAGATAATGCACTCAAATATAAGGTATTATGGCAAAATGGGCAATGATTAATTCTGGTTGGTGGGCAAGTGCATTCGCCCAGTGCAGGGGCTCGTTCCCAGACAAAGCTGCCCTCCTCCTCCTCCTCCTCGCAAACCCCTGCTGTGTTCCCCTATACCCAATGCAGCCGCGCCGCCAGCATGTTCCAGCTTTGCCTCTTCTCTGGTGAGCCTGTAGCCCAAAAAGGAGGGAAAAAGAACAAAAGCGTTTTAATGGCATAATTTATTTTAAAATTAGCTATCTCTTAACGCTGCCCCAGCCCCCAAAACACCAATAATTGTTGTCTGGTTCCCTGCCATATCCCCAGCCAGCGCCTTCAGCGTTTCAGGCACTGCTGCGTGAGATTAGCGGGGAAGTGTTTTGAGTCTCCTACATCAAAGGGATTGAAAAACTATAAATTTAACAGAACGTATTATGCAGGTGAGGGAAAAAAAAGCAAGTTCTGTTAAAAAGGACGTCTCATTTCTGGGACAGGGCTTAAGGCAGCTGGTACGTCTCCAGGGAAAAAACCCTATTTAAACAGATGCAAGCCCAAAAAGCCAAGAAATGCCACGAGGTGGGAGAAGCGCCCAGGTTCACTGCATGCAGGGAAAAGTGTTTGGTCTGGGAAGGCAGTGGGAAGCCTCGAGTGGCTGGCACAGGGACAGGGCAGTGTCGAGGCTTCAGGTGCACCTCTCGGAGCAGCCCCAAATCTCGCACCAGGCCCCTTCTCCACAAGGCACTGTGTAAATAAAGACAGAACGAAGAAGGAAAGATGAAAAATGAGGAGAAAAATATGAAGCTCATAGGATCAAAGGTTTGAGCATTGTTTTGCGAATTGCCCGTGACAAGCTGCCGTCATTAATCCATCCCTGCCCACTCGCCGCCGAGGGCTCTGCCGGCCATGCTGCATGGGCTGGGGATGGGGCAATCGCCAGCAGTCAGTGCCGGCTGCCTGCGGTGGCCGGGACAACAAAACCCAGCAGCGCCGGGGGGAAATTCTTCAAAGGGCCCCTGCCTTGAAAACACTGAGTGTTATTTCCACGGGCCCTTAAACAGAATAATTCATTAGTCAGCTCAGAACAATCAATATCGCGCGCCGACAATTTATACACCGACTCTGTTTACCCAGCAGACCCTCTTTGATAATATTATTTATGATTCTAAATAACTCCATCGGTGTTCAATAGAGCTGGGAGGTACCTGGGGGACCAGGGCACAATCAAATTATGAAGACATATGGTTTACTCAGCTCTGGAAATGTTCAACTGCATTTCATTGCTGTTAGTCCTGCCGCAGTACCTTCCCCAATCAGTTATACAACCTCCTTAATATCGTTCGCTGGATGGGAAGGCTTCTTCAGGGAGAGGGCTCTTGCTCAGCTGACGGAGAGCTGTGGCTGTAAAGGGAATTTTACGGTGGCTATTTCTGCATTCGTGGAGCCGAAGGACATGCCGAGCAGCTCAATGCATCCCAGGCCACCGCGGCAATTAAACTCCAGCATTGCCGGGGCTTGGCGGAGCAGGCAGGGAGAGGCAGAGGCGGAGGCAGAGACAGGCAGGGCTCTGCCTGTGAGAGGGGCTGGGGGTGCCCGGCTCCAGCCTGGAGCTCTCCCGGTGAGGCTGCCCTAGCGTACACGCCGACCAATACGTATGCAGCACAGCACGCTCTGCATCTCTTGGCTGTATTTATGTTCGATGCATATACTGTGTACGTTTTAATAAAGCGCTTCTGATATACCCATGAAGTGGCTGAGTCATTATTATCGACAGAACATCACATAAGTACTCTGCTGAGCTTCCTCTGGGCTTTGAGGGTGTATAAAGCTAATACTAATGCTATATTGCTCTATAAACTCTAGTCCTCCCTGCAGAGAAGCAATAATTAATCAGACGATGCATGATATGTAACAAATTAAAAAGATAAAACTTCCCAACAAAAATTATGGGACTAGGGAGACGCGGGCAGCGCTTTGCAGCGAGCTGTCCCCGGCATCCCATTTCCCTTGCTCTATTGGCATATAACTTACACAGGCCAGATCCTGCAAGCGCTGCGAGGCCCTGCAGCTCCCAGGCGCTGCCCTAGCACGGCATTCGCACGCGAAGCACACCAGTCGCCTGGCTGATTTCGGCACATCCTTGGCACCCAGCCTTTGCAGGGGACAGCTGTGCAGTCACAGGGAGCCGGGACTGGGATGCAAGCGCTGGGGACAATGTTGTGCTCCTTGTCAGTGGGGCAGGGGAAAGCCACGCTTTCTGCTTTTGAACATGTCCCGGAAACTCTTCTCAATACTGATCCTGCTCGTTCCTGCCTTACAAATAGCTGAGGCTATAAAATAAAGAGATAACAGTTATCACTGTGGAAATATAATCTCTGAGGAAATCCCACTAGAGTAATAATTAAAACAGATACTGAAGACACTGACAATCCTGGATTTATTTTCGGGTTTCAGCTATTTCTGCTACGCGATTCCCTTTTGAAAAATCAGCATCTCCTTTCCATAGGAAACCCATGCATTTCAGGACCCGTTTTTGTTCCCCTTGAAGTGGAATGGAGAAATAAACAGTGACGATTCCTGTGGAACAGAAAGAAAAGACATTTTCAACTCAGAGATGTCATGGGGTTTTCACTTCCATCTTCCCATGCAAACCAGCCATTCTGGTGAAACCCCGGGTTCTAGAGGGGACACGTCTCGGTGGGGAAGTGCCAGGCAGCCCCCATGCTCAGGCAGAACGTATGGCACGCGGCGGAGCTCTCCCTCCAGCTCCTGAGCCAGCGACGCCGGGCACATCCCTCTCTATTTGCCAGCAGAGGATGCTCGGGGAAGAAGCCGGGGGGTGGGGGGATGTTTTTCCCCTTGTGTAAAACATTGGGAAAGAAGTTCAAATCATCTCTTTGGGCACACAGCTTGGTTATCCTGCTGCCGCTTTCCATCACAGCCACATTCAGGCTCCCTCCCCGGCTGCTGGGAGTGAATCCTGAAACCTCCCTTCAGCCCCAGTCTGCAAAGAAAGCCCGTCCCCAGCGTTCATTGATTGCACTGGTGGTCGGCAGGGTCTAACTGTGAAGTCCTCTTTGGAAGAACAGCCTTGCAAGACCCTTGGGACAGCAAGACTTGAATCAGCCCTTGCCCACCCCTGCGGACTCCTGCTGGGATAAGGAGCACCACAGTGGACGCAGGAGAGGGGCGAGGATGGGCTGTGCACGGCGGACACCTACCCACGCAAAATCACAAGGTGCCCACGTGCCAGGCTGCCCTTAAGTGCTTTGCCAGGCTTAAGTGCACTTTTAGGCTGCATATATCACTCTGCATATATCACACTGCTTTTGTAGCCTTAAAGGAGGTGTTTGGATATCTATATTTAGTTGTCCTCACTTCCTTTCCTCCTTGACATTTATGAATTTTAGATGTCTTTCACTCCGGGCCTCTGAAGGGCGTCTTGGAGAAATGCGTGGTGGCCCCTGCGCTGCACTTCGTCTCCCGGTGAAGCTCTGCAAGGGACATCCCTGGCGCATTGGCTTCAGCCTGTCTGCTGGACCATTGGTGCTCGCCCAACCGTGGGATGCTCAGGTACTGCCGGCGCTGCTGTGATGCTCTCCAGCCTTTAATAGGCATGTGGGGCTGCTGCTGGCTCTGAGGCTGCCAGAGGGAGGGAGGGAGGGAGGGAAGGCAGCAGAGAGAGATGACTAGGAGCAGAGGGAAAAAATGGGATTACAAGGGATCAGGGAGATGCTGTTAAAGTACATGGCAACTTACAGATGAAATAGGCAGCGGCTACCTTGAGCTGAAGGCCAGTGTGGCAGTGGGATTGTGCAGGAGGGCTGTCAGAGAACAAGCCCTGCTGAAGCCTGGGTGGGATGGGAGACCCTGCCGAGCCCTCCAGCACTCCTTGCGCCAGCTTGTTGGGATGGGGTCCCGTTCCCATCCTCCTCACCAAGGTGTGCTTCAGTAGCACGCTGGGTAATGTACTTCTTCCTCCTGCTTAATACCCCGGACTCCTTAAATGGCGCTGAATCTAGCTGAGTGGTGGATAAACATTAGTTTCACAGCTCACAAAGCAGAACTGCCGGCTACTGCCAGTCTAGATGTAATGAGTTCCTCCTGGGACCCCTGGGAGCGCTTAGAGTGGGCTCTTCTTTACCCAAGCTGCCAGTCAAGCCGGTGCCAGGGGGGAAGCAGTGCCGTTAATCTCTTTCCCACCATCCCAGCCATGGCTGAAATCCCTTCGAGCATGTAACAGTTTTATTTTAATGTGCCGTCCCACCGGCACACGGGCAGGAGCGGCGTGGGCCGCCTGTACTCCAGCTTTCTGCTGCCTCCCTACCATAAGCCCTGGCCGGGGAAGCTTTAATTTGCGGGGGGGACACGAGGTGGGGATGAGCCGATAGGATGAAACAAACAACGAGGGAAAAGCATTTGCATGTTTTACTTTTCACCCAGGCTGGTGTTGTCACCTCCTTGGGTATTCTTTAATTAACAACAGATTGCTGTTCTGCAGAGAGGGACTAATTTAGCACCTGGAAGAGGAGCAAGGAAAGTTTGCTTGGCAGCCAGGCACCAGTGGCCAGGGACGTTTCCCACTGCGTCGCGCTTTCACCGGGACACTAAATCACTTGTCAGGAGCTTTTCCCCAACGGCTGGAGCAAATCAGCTAATGAAGGTGACGTCATGTGGATTTTCAGGAGCACTTTGATCAACTGGCCATGGCTGCTGCTGCTTCCTCAATACCTTGGATCCTCTTTTGGGAAGTAAAACACCACTCGCGCCTGTGACTGCTCCCCTCTTCCAATCACAAAAGAAATCCGCAGGAAAATCAAGATGGGATGCTACATTCAGGTGAGGTGAGCTGGGACAGATCCTGCTTGTGCTCGGAGATGCAGCCACCTCCCTGGGCTCCTACCAGGAGACCCAGCTGGGGAAGAGCTGTCACCAGCAACGCCATCTCCTGGGATGCCACACTGAGTCCCCCACGGTGGCCGGGGCAGACCCCAGAAGGCAGGGCGGGCCATCCTGCCCTGGCCCCCACCGCCCCCGCCCAGCTGAAACAGTGGTGAGTAGGGATGCAGTGCATAGGGATGCTGTCCAGATAACCTGCGCCTGCTTACCAACACCCAGCAACAGCAAGTGCATGGCACAACATCCCTTCTGAGAAACACCAGCTCCCGGAGGAGAGATGAAAAAAATCACACGTAGGATTCATCGATTTTTCCTCTCCAGACCTCTTCCGAGAACAGGTTGGACATATGAGATGGAAAAAAGGGAAAGAGCCACTGTCAGGTCCTTTCCAGAAGACCGACGGACTAATTGCCAAACTCTAAATATATCCCCACTCCGCCAGTCAGCCCAGGGCTTCTGCTGCCCCATCCTCCATGTCAGCGGAGCAGCAAAAGCTCAGGCAAGCCTCTAACCTGCAGGGATGGGCAGGGAGCCAGCATGGACTTTTCCATCCCTAACCTCTGAGAAGATGGACACCTGTGTCTTTCCTCTCTGCCGGGCCACATTTAGCAGCTGTAATTATACCCTTTCCATCTATGTATAAATAATTGGAATTCCGGGTAAAATGTTGGGTTGCTTGATTTACATCCCCAGTCAGTCGATAAGGTTGCAACAAGGATAAATCACGGCAGAAGTGCATACTCAGAAGATCCAAGAGGAAGAGAGAGAAACTTCTGCCCCCCCCTCTCCCATTACTCATGCTTGTTTATAAAGCAGCTGGGATAGTTTTGGCATTAAACAAACATTGTGTGATTGCCCGAGTATTTTTCATCATTGTCCTAAGTGCCCATGGAGACTTGCGGGAAGAAGGCACTTGTTTCTCCTGCCTACTTCTGTTTTCAGGCCGCCAAGGACAGAGCCATACTGGAGGCTGACAAATTGAGGCTGCCGCTGAGGGTCTGGTCCCCTCGCCCCCACCTACCCCCCAGCCTCTCTGCCTCAATCTGCTGGCTTGGGCTGGAGTTTTTGGAGGCGCCTGGGCAGCACCCAGTGAGAGGTGGGGAACAAGCTTTGTTTCCTTTGAAAATGCCAGCCCTGCTCCTGGAACCCTCCAGCCCAAGGGATCCCGGGAATTTCCTCCATCAAGTGACCTGGCTTTTTCTTTTCACACCAGACCTGCAGCTGGAATTCAGTGACAGCCTTGACCTTGGCTGGGAGAACGTGGAGACAACCCCCCCCCCTTGCCACTGATGTGCAGGAGCATCATTAGTCTCAAGCCAGACCATAAACTGGTGCATACAGCAAGCAGTCAGCACCGGGGGAACACCAGCCGATCACACAGCAGGACTTTGCAGCAAGTGCCAGATCATCACTCGTCCCACTCCCTTCCCAGTGTAACACCACCCATTGTGTGGCCAGAATCACTGGGTTGGGGCCAGAGTGGCCAGCACCCTCCGCCTGTGGCTGGAGAGCCACCCCGGGAAGTGGGGCAGTGGGGATTAGGGGACTGAGGGTGCTTGCCAGTGTACTCCATCCTCCCGTAAGGACAGTGCTGCCGGGCTGCGTCTCGGGGAGGTCTCGAACTGGTGCACGGTTTGGAAGGGGCCAATGCAGCCAGGCAGTGACCAGGAAGACCCACGGTGTGAACTGCGGCGTCTGCATCTTTGGACAGCAGGCTGCGTGGCGGGGAGTGCAATGGTAGATGGACGAGGCTGTCCTGGATGTTTTTCAAGTGGAGATTAACCACTGAGTAGGTTCTTTTTATTTAAGATGCCATATGTCTCTTCCCTCTAAATATCTCTTCCATCAGATACCGCTGTGATTCCCAGTCTGCCTTCCAACCCTGCCTTTGAGACACTATTGCAAACACTTCATAAAACCATGTTAGATCGGAGATGGAAAATGCTTTGAAGGCTCCTTCTGTCCATTCCCCTGCGTACATCACACCCGAACATACATGCAGCTGCTCTGCCCGTGGTCGCTGGGAGGCTCGGAGCCGCAGCGTGCCCAGGAGGCATGCACGTCTCTGGGGGGAGGATGCCATTTCTGGGCTTGGGGCAGAGCGCTGGTTTGACTCCGGTGACTCATTTGATTACGCTGCAAATTCTCTTCTTCGCCTGCGAAATGGGGATAGCGACGCTATCCTTTTCCCCTGCTGTGAGCTTTAATATATCAAGGATTGTGAGGCACTTAATACTATGTAAATGGGAGACATATCAGCTGTGCCTCAGATAAATGAATTTCACTTAGATTGATGGGTGTGAAGCACTTCCAAAATTAGGCCTATTCTTCTTAAATCAAACAGTTTCCCCAAGCCAGTTCAGCTCCATTGATGTAGAGGAAGTCATCAAGCTGCCATTCATCATCGGGTTCAATCAAAGACCTTCAATACACTGACCCACCACGCGTGCTTCCTCCTCTTTGCAGAGAGTGGCAGAGCATGGCCAGGGGCACCAGGAGCAGGAGCCTTCAGCCCTGTGCAGGGCATCCAAGGCTTGGTCCACACAGCCAGGACAGGCTCTTGGTGGGACTAACACCACAGGTCTCTTACATGGAGCTTGGAGAATCACCTGGATATTTAAAGTCATCTTCACAGCAGATTTCAACTACAGAACACGGTTTTCCCCAAATATTTGCCTCATAGTCCTTGCCCTCACATAGCTGAATTGGAAACGAGTAAATCAAACCTCAGTATCTCTGAAATCCCTGTCTTGCTCTGCACCTCTCCTGCAACCTCGGTTGCAGGACTGGCACTGTTTCTAGGGATTTGGGCTGGAAAAGCAGCGCACAGCATCCCCAGTGCTTTCTCTGATGCTTATGCTGAACTGTTTTTATGCCATTAAATGCTCTATAACATACAGATAATATCACAAACCTCCTTTCCTTCAATTAGCAAACAGTAAATCCCGCTCTCGCATGCAGTAGCATCACCATCACACTGCAGCTAACCGAGTGACGCTGTAGTAAACCCAGCCAAGCTGCTCATTACAGCTTCATGCTTGCCTGTGCGATGGGGCTGCCCCCATCCCGAGCCTCGGGGGCTGCCCGAGGGGAGAGGGGTCCGTAGGCAGCCCGCTCCTCTCCGGGGCTGGAATTTCTTCTCTCTGCCAAACCCAAGCACCTCCTGACTACAAGTATCCGTCTGGTGTTTATGTGTGGAGGAGCTCAGCTCTCTCCAACTTTTTAACTGTAGATAATCAACAAAGCTGGGCAAATAATTTAGCGCGCATAATTTATTCTATGAATTTTGATTCTTTGCCCACAAGCAGCTTGTGCTTCTCACAAAGGTATTGGTCCTATGAAATTATGCAGGGGAAGTGCCGCCTTGGCCTATAGCTCGTTCAGCCGGCTGGCAGCGCGCGTTCGACACCCCAAGCATTGCAATGCTGGCCACTTGCTTGCTTTCGATTAGGCGCCTCACTCACATGTTATTTCTTCTGCTGATAGCCTGGGAGAAATCTAACCTTAGAGGGCACCTCCTACGGGCAGAGCATTGTTAATAGAACCTTACCTGCACGCCTGGGACAGCCATTCCCAATCCCTGACGCAGAATCAGGCATCTGAAGGGTGGGTGCAACAACCGGTTAGCTGAGTAATTGCCGAAATGTGGTCGCATCATCCATATGTTTGCATCAAAATGCCCCATACTGTCATTAAATGAGACTAAATATACCTAGGAGAAGCAGTAAGCACAGCTGTGCTGCTTTTCCCCATTGGCAGCGGAAGGAGAGGGTGCTGCAGCCTCACACGTAACCGCAGTGCCAGTTACAAGCTTGCCTGAAACTCAGATGCTGGAGCTGTGGACTAAATTGCATCTGCTTCGGGCCATTTTAGCCACGCGACTCATGTCCTTTCAGCCATTCCCTGTGCCACACGCCTCTCCAGTGCGCTCGTGCTGCCATGAGAAGGTGCATACATGTCTGGTGTTGAACACGGGGCTCTCCGGTGCCCGGCAGCGGTGGGTAAATATCCATTGCTGTTATAGACAGCAGCGGAGCCCTGGTGTTGTTCCCAACCTTAGCTCCCAGTGCAACGTCCAGCAGCATTCAGCAACGTCTTCATGTCTGACAGGCGTCAGATTAGCTGATGTGACTTTTCATTAACAGCTCTTCCAAGGTGGGAGTTCACGTGTTTGTAAAAAGAATGCTGTATCAATGTGTGCCTGTAAATCATCCTACTGGCTCTGTGCTAATATCTTGATTTTTGCCATTGCCAGCAGCAGGGCGTTCAAATGGCTGTCACTCCATGGATGCCCTCCATCCCCTTTCTTTATCTTCTCAACACTGTGATCTTGTCGGCTGCAGGAAGAGCTACGGCCCTTCAAGTTAAATGTGCCTGCCAAGAAAAATGTTGATTTTTTCCCTCCACCTACCTCCAGATATCTGATTAATTCAATGCAAGGAGCAAGGAATTAAGGTTTGGGGTTTTTTTAAAGCTGAATACAGAAACATTGATGTAGAAAAATACCATGGCTGTTAGAGCTGCCTTGTGACCAAGACAGCCTTAAAATGTGTTTTAGCCTGACTTGGCATGCTAGCTTTTAGGGGCTAAATGGAGAAGTGAACTAATCCCAGGTCTTAATGAATAATGTTCAAATCTGACTTTCATTTTCAAATACGTCCATACATTCGAGAATAAGTCACAAGGTGTTTGTTGTGCGGATGAAGAATAGACAAGCTGGGAAGGGTATTTTTATGTGTTTGTGAATCATTGTATGTGATATTTTCCTCCACTGTGCCTCTCTGTCCTAGCAGTTTTCTGCAGTGAAATCCATTCAGCTGTACTGGAAATGTAGGCACTTCATAGAAAATCTTTAATAGCGCTAGCACAAATGGATGGCTCTTATTTCCTCTCCGCAAAGACGCGATTTGCAAAACCACTGCTAGCAAACATTTACCCCCTTCCCCCAAGCCATTAAATAAAGACCGATGGAGATGCCTCCCGGCAATGCGGGCAAGGCAGAGCTGCCTGTGGCGGCCATCCGGCATGGGCACGGCAGTGGCAGGCGAGGCGAGGCGCGCATCACGGCTCTCTACCACCAGATGCAGAGGTGACCACGGACAGGCAAGGCGTGGGGTGCCCTGGGGGTACACAGCCCTACAGCTCCTCATCTGCATGGGGCGGTATGGAAACACGCTCCCTACAGCACGTAAACACGGGCGTGGGAACACATGGCTGCACAGATGCCAGCGTCTGCAGAGACACATACGGGAGAGACAGGGAGCTGCACGGATCCTTTCCAACTCTTTCCATCCTGGCTGTCGTGCCTGTTTGTTTTCTGGTACGCTCGTCTTGCTGGAATTTTTAACATTTAATTAGTTGAGCCAGCTGCTTCCGCTTTGCAAAGGGCCGTTCAGTGTCGTCTCATTTTAAACACGGGTTTCTTTTGTCAGCAGGATCAATCCAGGCTCCGGCTGAGCCACACAGCCCAGACCCCATATCCCACCGCCGTCCACCTGCTGCATCGTGCTCCCGGCGCCAGGCTCAGGGATGCGCTGGGAGCTGTGGGATTTGCACGGGTGGTGCCAGCCCAGCCGCCCTGGACTCCAGCCTGGGCTAACAGCAAAGCACGGAGCTGCGATACGTCTCCTCTTCATCCCTCTCGGGTGAATCGGAGCTGAGCGCAACCCTACGCTATACAGATTGTTGTCCCTTGGAAGCGGGATGAAAACCAGAGGATTTATTGAGCAGAAGAAAGAGATTTCTACCCAGTCATGGCAGAGCATGGATCCCAGTCCCCTGGCAAAGCACTTCTCACTGGCTGAAGGATAATCACCACCTGTCTGGATGAAAGATGCTGAACTTTTACCAATGGTGCCCAAAATCTCCCTTAGGGAAGGGCCAAGGGAGAACTCCCTGGTGACAAGGGGAGGCTACATCCCCATGGGAACCTGCCATCCCACACGTAGTGGCAGAGGGGCTGCTCACCTGCACGCGGGGACAGCCAGAGCCCGTCCGGGAGAGGAACCTATAGGTTGGCAGTGCCGGTTATGCCGGGACCCTCACCCGAGAGCAGACCGCCGGCAGCAAACTGCGCACCGACTATCAAAGTTCCACTTTGTCAGCCTGGGCAAAACCCTCCGGGAAAAGCAGAGGGGGACCGAGAGGTCCCTTGTGTAGGACTACAAGCTATGGTTGGCACTCCTTACGCTTTTGTTAGCAGCACGGGCTACGGCGCCCAAGGTGCGCTCTGACGTGTCTTATCCCTGGAAGGAGGTCACGGCCTGTCCTTGAATCTTTTGCTGAATTACACAGCAGGCACGCAGCTTTAACCGTTTCCCAGGTACTGAAGACAGCCAGAAGCAACATTTCTTTTTAATGGGTGTAAAATAAGCAGCATGAAATCTGGGAGGGATACCCAGGTGGCAGGTTGTTTGAAGGGTAATGTTGTGCCCTTTCCTGGGGGCTCTTCCCCCATGCGCAGCATCCTTCCTTGCTGGGGAGGCTCTGTCCCTACCTCCTCAACAGCTTCAAGGCTGTCTTTCGCTCCACCTCTCCTTGATTTTCAATCAGGTCTGTCTTCCCTTTCGGTCTTTCAAGCCTGGCCTTTGCCTTGCTTGCTTTGTCCTACTCCACATGCCTGTGTTTTCTTTCTCGTCCTCTGTAGTTCATGGAATTATTTTGTTTTAATCGTTTTACCCATTTCCCTTCAGTATGTTCCTTTTTGTTCCACGGATTTGGGATGCTGCTTGCCGAAGGGCTGAGGACGAGCAGCTCCGGGCACCGCCGCGGTCCCTTCCTCTGGCAGCCCTGCCCCGCGCTGGCACTGTTAATTCATCCCTGGCAGAGATGAGGAGAGAGACGCTGGCCCCATTATGGGGGCTGCAAAAGAGCCCATTGATTTCAGGGGAGCTGAGATTTCAGCCTGATTATCGCTACCGCTCATGAAAATACTTCTAAGGCGTTTGCCTTTGGAAAAGGGTAGATTGCCTCAAATGTCAGGTGTCAGCAAAGCCTTTCTGCACCCCTAGGCGGACTCCCCTCTCCAGCTTCAAATGACACAAAAGGACCCTGTGCGATTCTATTCATGCCAGATGCGATCTCCTACCTTTAAAGCCAAGAGAAGTTTGCCTGAAAAGAGACACGTGAACTTTTTTCCAATCGTTCTAATCATTCCTTTTTCTCCTGGGAAATAAATTTTTAATTGTTCTTATTCTTCCGTATCACCTTTGAAACAGATTTGCTTTTTCATTGAAAGTCCAAGACAGAAGAACACTGAAAAGTTTTCAATTTTCAGACCCCAGCAAACCTATCGCTTCTGACATCAACAAACAAAGCCCAAACATGTTTAATGAAACAGTTTTGGTTTTCAAAATGAACGTTTTTGTTTTGATCAAAAAGCCATTTGTAGCTCCAATCCCAAAGACGTTTTCCCCAAACCCACTTAATCTGGCTCTAAAAAACTCTTTGCAGAGAGAGGTGTGATGTACGCTTGTTTGCCAGCCTGGATTTGCTTCCCCCTTATTAGAGCTGCCAGATGTGAGACCTGGGCCTGGAGGGGAACAAAGACACTGCCCGGTGGCTCGGGAGTGCCGAGGGAACGCGGTGCTGATCGCAGGTTAGTCCTCCAATAAAAGAACAAAAGGAGAGCCCGGCAAACAGTAGCTACCAAACAATAATGTGCATTTTCCCTCTGTTTCCCTTCTCCAGTTGTTGGAGAGCAAAACTTTACCATTTTCACCCGTGAGTGTCCCAGTCATTGCGTGGCCGACCCCAGGCAGGGATTTCAGTCCCGGCTGCACCTCCCATGGCTGGCACATCTAGCACTGGGCTTCAGTCTACAGCCCTTGTCTTTATGAGCTAAAAATTCATTTCTAGCAGGCACTGACTGCAAAACTGCTGTCCATGCAGCTGTTCCTGCCAGCAAACTCATTAGCAGAGATATTCATTGGGAGCGAACGTACAGGAGAAATGAACCCAGCCGCCCAGGCACTGCCGACTGCAGCTCCTGGGGTAAAGAAGAAGCTTCGCACACACACACTGCTGCCTGCCCATCACACCAGACGATGGCCACCTTCCAGTCCCAGACACCACAGCAAAGCAAAGGAGCCTGCAGTGCTCTGCGACATGGTACCCAGGTCTGTGAGAGCCTGGGAGCAGGTCTCCTGCAGAGAAGTGGAGCAAAACCCAGATGTTGTTTCCATACCAGCAAAGCTGCGACCTATTTGAAGGAGCCAGGCGTTGCTGCCAGGTAGCTCAGCAGCTCTGGCAGGAGCTGGCCCCCCTGCAAGGAGGCGCATCTTCCCCAGCCCTGCATCCCTTCATGTACCCACACGAGCCCCCGAGGGAGTCCCACACCTCACTGGTCCCTGTCACCGCCTTTCCCGCTGCCGGAGAGGCACAGCCATGGGTCAGGAAGCATTTCCTTATCACCAGCCCACCCCTCTGCTCACCCCTCGTTAATCACCCCCCGGCCCGACCCCAGTGATGGCTGGTCCCCGGGGGGACTGGCTGTGAACTGTCCCCCAGCTCTCACCCGTAAGGACAGCTGGCTGCTGCTGTGGCAGAGCAACGGTTGGTCATTACCCACCCCGGCTCCTCATGGGCAGCGTGGGAAACGCAGCGCGGTTGCAGTCCAAGGTGGTGCCTGAGGCTGGTGGCTTCGTTGCTGCAGGGCTACACCTGGTAATAACTCCTCCAGCACGGTTACGCTTGGAAGCGTCTCACTAAAAGCAGGAAAAAAAAGCATTAGAGTTGAGTGGAAACAAAGCCGAGAGGGTTCGGCAGGTCTGACTTATGAGAAGAGATGAAGGAACTTAACATGTAGGCCTCTAAAAGAGGAAAGGGGCAGAGGGGAGATGTGGAGAATATGAGAAAGCTAGACAAATAATAGTAATAATAAAAATAGTGTTATTTATAAATTGCTCACTCAAGGGCTTGGAGGGACCCAAGCAGACAATTAAAGCATGATAATAATAAACAATAATAATTAAAACTGCATAAAACACATCATGGGAAAGGGAAGCAAAATATTCTAAAGCTCTTGAAATCCTGCAGAGCACATAAAATAAAGGCACGGGGGAAAACTCATCTGAGTTTGACCCAAAATATATCACAGGCAGTAATGGGTTTCTGCCGAGGAAAAGAGACAGAGAGAAGAGAGGCTTAGACTAGAGACAAGAGAAGACGCCGTTGTGATAAGCAAGGGCCACCAATGGTGACAGAGGTGCCTGGGGAGGCACCGTAGCAGCAGCAGCCCGTGCTGAGTTGTTGGACATGCACTCGGCTGCTGGCGAAGGCACGACTGCACGGCCAGGGACTGCTCAGGGCCAGGGGCCGTAGCAGGGCAGTGGGGACAGAGGAGCCACAGGGCTCCCTCCAGACCCGACGTGCCCCTGGAAAGCACCGCTCCTGCTCGGTGAACCCATTTGCTTTCAGGTACTCTCTAATCTGTTAGCTTTCCCCCAAACATTGGATTGCATTCCAGGAAACAGCAGGCACCAAATCCAAACCCAGCAGGACGCCTTTCAGTGGCATTGCACGGGTAGGCTGTGTCATACTGTCCCCAACTTCCACATGGCTCGGGCTGGGAGGGGAGGATGATGCCTCCTGATTAAGCAGTGAGAGACAAGTGCGAGCTCCCGCTCTCTTCCTGTATGTGTTTGTGAGTGTACGTGTGCTCAGATCCTTCTTGTATGTTCTGCAGAGACAGGAGTCGGAGATCAGGGGACTCTAAAATGCAGCATGACTGCAGCACATACAACGGGGAGCGTGCCAGAATGCCTCTGACAAGTTACACCAATTATATACCAGTTATTTGTCACATCTGTTAACTCATCAGTTTGCATTTCAGGCAAGAGGCTATGTCTAAAGATAAGACGGCAGCAGGAAAGCGGGGCAGAGTGACGGTGCAGAAGGGTGCTGTTTGCGAGTCCTCGCCCGGCGCCAGCTCTCCCCCACCCCGGGATGATGCTTCATAAATATGCATGCAGCATGGCAACGGGGTCTCTCTGCATTTTAACATGTATTATATGTTGGAATAACTCCAAGGGATTTCTGCACAGTATAATAATGAGCATGCCCGGTAATAGCCAGCTCTAGGAAAGGAGACAAAGCTGGAGTTACCGCACCTGCGGTTCAATAGTTGGAGAATTGTGATCTTAGAAAACCAGCTTGCCCTAACGACATTAGTCGTATAGCGAAAGCCTCGTCTCATTTAAGCCGGGGGATGTTTGCAGCCAGAGGACTCTCAGAAAGGATACATTTTCTGACAGCGAGAAGGTCACCCAGACCAAGAGCACTGCTGCGTGCTTCTGCGGCATTGAAATCTCCCTACCCTCCATTCGACTTTGTGGTACCCACCAAGCGCTAGGCATGGGGAGGCCAGCCAAGACAATGCTTTTTGGGGGAGATCGAGTCTGAGCATAGGGAGAACATCCCCCTTCCCCTTGCCTTCCCATGTCACGGGATGTCACGGGTCGGAGCCGGCACCCTCCAGCTCTCTCAAGGTGGCTTCAAATCATGGATCTGCACACTGAATGTAGTTGCACAGACATGGTTTGTGCAGGGTGCTGGTCCGCCTGGGCTGACACCCCATCCCCAGAGGCAGCCTGTGTCCCCTGCTTCATAGGGAGGTGACACTGTGACCACTCACAGAGTCACCTGGGCAGCCATGTGCCACGGGGGAAACCCTTCCTGACCTCCGCAGCCATTAGCTCGCCAACCTCGGCGTGGGAGCTGATTAGCCTTCTGTCTGCTACGCACACTTACAAATGTTATTATTGATCATAAAATTAGGCACCTCCTCTTTAAATCCAGCTACATTTAACTTCATGACCCCAGATGGATGCTAATCCTGCACCTGCCAACGTGCCGGGTGAGGACATGCATACCTGGTCCATCCCCGAGGGGTTCCACGGTCTCCCACGCTGGCGAAACAGGCAGCATCTGCTTCTCGTTTCATTTATGCTCTTCTCACAGGTGGCCTCTGCCCCCTCTCCTTGCCCAACTAGAGGCATGCCACCTTTTCCCTGGGCAAACCCCACGTCTGCAGGGAGAGCCAGGACTGGGAGCAGACCTGGCCTCAGGCAGGGCGGGATGAAGATGGAGGCACAGGCGTGGATGTTTCCAGATGAACCCGTCTCTCCCAGGGCAAACAAACAGGTTGCTGTTGAGGGCTTTTAATTTCCTCTGCCACGGAACAGCCGTGTGCCTTTTATACAGAGAGCCTTTAAAGACTTTGGGAAGCAATTCCAACGTTTTCTATAGGCACGGGGAGATAATTGAATGCTTTCAAAGAGCGCTGCATGGCAGGGAAAGTTCAATTTTTGCAGCGTGGCACATCCTGCATTCACTGAGTTTTGTGCTTCGGCATCATCCCTCCTCGCCCCCCCTCCTTTTTTTATTTCCTAGAAGCTGAATCCCTCACAGCGTTTTCCTGTGGCTTCTCTCTGATGAAGCACTTAGAGATGAGAAGCAAAAAACGGACTAAAAGTCAACCGAAGCCCTCACCACAAGACAGACAAACAATTAACTGGAAACAGGGACCGCTCTGCTTCCTGCGACAGGGAGGAGCGGGCACCTGCTCCGCACCCAGCACCAACAGGCAGAAACCCTCTGCCCAGCTATTTTTAGTCCTAACGTTGCAGAACAAGAAGCAGCTCCGGGCAATTTTCTTTTTCTTCCCCCCCCCCCCCTCCCCCCCTCTTTTCTCAAACTGAGTCATTCAGAGCCAGAGGAGAAGCGGTGTTTCAGGAGGAGGGGGCTCCCTCTTCCCCGGGCACTCGCCCGCAGCACGGTTAGCTGCGCCGGCTGCGGGCAGGGGCACTTCCCATGGGCACGGCCGAGTGTCGGCTGCGGGCACCACCCCAGCTGCCGCCATCCCTGTGCCATACCAAACCACGGCCTCAGAGCTGATAAACTGAGATACGTTTCTCTTGTGAGAATACAGCAAAGGAGGTTGGTGTTTCTCACGCAGTAGGATAAATCTGCCCTCGTTAACACCTGTCCCTTTGAGGAAGCAGCAGGTGGGAACGTCGGGGTGAAGGTTACCAGCAGACTGGAATCTAAAAGCAGCTATGACCGAAGGATGACTGTTCCCACCCTGAGCTTCCCCTCGCGAGGGGCAGGGGGGGATGCAGGAGCTTTGCAGGGGAATTTGGCTTTTGGGTTCACGGCTGGCGACGGTTCCGTGCCAGCTAATTGCATCCAGCTTATCTCTGGTCCAAAGAAAAGACTGATTTACATCTCGTTTCTATTGGAAGTGGCATTGCTTATGCACAGCCGCACACGTACTTCGCAGGCTTTGTACTGGCCTCTGAAATGGCAGAGAGACTTCAGCGTGAAACAAGTCTACACAAAAAATAAGTTGTATTGTATTTAAATATTCCTTGAGTCATTTTAATGTATTTAAGTCTTAATTCACGTTCTCAAAGTTCATTTTCACTGCCCTCATGTGATGTATTTGACAGAAAAATGAATGACATTATTAGAGTCTCTCTGGCAAATTTCAGTAATAAAATCTTCCTTTTCCCCTCCTTGCTCCTCTCCTTTTCTAGACAAACAAACCTTTTGCTTCCTTCATCCTCAAAGGTTATTCCTGGGTTTCTGGAAGGGGCTCCAGAACATGTCCTGGATCCTTCCCATGCAGATAATTTAGCCTTGTGTGATTGCATCGGGGATGCCAGGGGAGAGGACCCAGGTGAGCAACACCATGTGCCCTTGGTGTGGGGTCCCGGTGGCAGAGCAGCTCGTAGGTCACTGCATACCCTCCTCATCCTCACTGGTATGAGGGCGTGGGGGGCCGCCCAGGCTGAGCCTTGCCTTCCTCCACACCAGCCCTGCACCGACACCCTCTGAATTTATGCCCTGCTTCGCCATTCCCTCTTGATTTATCCTTTCCAGCATGCCAGAGAAGTCACATACATTAATCATCCTGACTTTTAAATCATCTCCCCTAAATCATTTTCCATGCTGGCAGTCATTTGCCACGAGCACTGGGCAGCCCCACTCTCTGCTGGATGCAGCGTCCCAGCCGAGACGAGCAGGCTCCGCGTCCCATCCTCTCCGGTCCCTCCCCACCACCTCACCATCCCCTCCAACACAGACACAGAGGGCTGGCCAGAATCGGGCTCCACCACATGCACGAGGACTGCGAGCAGTGCTGGGATGTGTGGCCCAGGAGCAGCGTGCACTGGTCCTTGGCTGACATAGATGTAGCTTAAAAATAGAAAAAGTCGGATTGAAATTGCCAAGAGAAACTCCAGGCTTGGTGTGCACTTAATATGAAATATTGAAGAGACAGCTCAGAACAGAGCTGTTGGTGCTTTGGGAATTGGAGAAAGAGCAGGGAGGACAACACGGCTCTGCCTCTGCATTTGTTCGGCCATACGGAGGGAGATAATACAGGAAGAGGCTTTTGGGGTCATGGCTGGATGGGGAAGAAGGGGAATCCCTCTGCAAACAGGCTCTCGAGGGTTGGAGGGGGAATCCTTCCACTAAGGGAAGCAAAAGGCACCGTGGACCTTGAATGACTGTCAAGTGGAAGCAAGGCATGCCGGCAGCCTCGGCACCGGGGGTCTCACCTGCGTCCCTCCAGCCCAGGCGCATCGCCTGGTGCCTCGTGTTCCAGGCACGTGAGGGATTTTATTTGCCAGGCTTTTGCCTTTGCAGGTTTTGCTCTTTGCCCTGAACAGGAGGAATTTTGCTAACTTTATCTTCCAAATCCTGGCACGCAGAAGAAAGGAGAATAAAAACGTGTCACGACCTCGCCTGTCTGACCTCAAGCAGCAGAGGCAGGCTGCAGACTTCAACGCACCCTGCATTTTTGCCCAGGATCCGGCAAAGTCCTGAGCCAGATTTCCAGCTGAGCTGGAGGCTGGGAAGAAGAGCAGCACATCCTCAGGGTCCTGCCCCAGTCCCTCAGGTAGGGATGTCGGAGGGGGATTGCAGATGAGAAGAGGAAAACTGCACAAGCAACCGCCTGGATTTTGCTCAGCGTTGTTTCTGGAAGCAGATATTGCACCTTTGCTAAACCCTCACGATGGGTGTTTGCAACCCTAAATCAGTGCCAGCATGTAGCCATCCCTCTACCGTCCCTGCAGAGTCTGGCGCACTCTCTCCTCATTAGCCTGCCCCTTCCAGCAGGCTGGTTCTATAAAAGCGAGGCGTTGAGGGTTCAGCCTGTGGAGGGCACAGCCACAGGCTGCCCCGCAAGGGTCTTGGTGTCATGGAAATCCGCAGGAGAGGGCAGGCTCCCTCTGCCCTGCACTGGGATCACGGCAGGCAGGATGAAGGCGGGAGGTCGACCCCCTCTGCAGAAGCATCTCACTTGCAACAAAAAAAGAGATCTTCTTCTTCTTTGGCTGTTTAGACTCTCCAAAGCTTCAGTGATCTACCTAGATTAGGCCTCAACAAGCTGAATTTCTGCTCCAGGTAGTGCAGCTGCTCCTCACTGAATAAAACATGCTGTTCATGCTGCTGCGCCCCGAAGATGAGCTCCAAGAATTCTTTTATTTCTTCTTCTTTCTATTCAGGCACTTGCTTATTTCTTTTGGCAAATGCCTGCAAAGAGGGGCACCGCTTATTGCTCCTCTCAGGTTATTTCATGCAGGGAACGATGTGGCTATTTTCATAAGCCTCCTATCGCTTGCCCCAAAGACAGGGGGTGCTGGATGCTGGTGTGCACACCGTGAGTAACACCATGAGCTCCCAAGCCATCAACAGTTCCTCCTCTGCTCCCCCGAGGCAGCACTGGGGGGATTTCCAAGGGATGCACATCCGACAGCGCCCACGGAGCTGCACAGGGACGGTGTCACTGCTGACTCCATGTCCCCAGGGTGTCCCACTCAAATTGCTGCCTTATGATTTCCAAGGCTTGAGGTGAGCCAGCAGCAGAGCCAAGGCCAGACTCAAGGCTTGTTTTCCGCCCACCGCGTGTAGCTCCATTTATGCTTGAGCTAAGGTTCAGCAAACTACTCGGCGGGGACGTTTGTACATCTTCAGACTGTTTAAATCGCTATTCATTTCCATGGCTGTTGTTACCATTTAAGAATTATCTACCAGATAGCTAGAGGAATTTTCTGCCTGTTATAGTTGGTCCAAGCTGTCCGCTCAGAGGCTCCCGCCTTGCCATTTTCATTTACTTACAGGGAATATGGCCAGAATGGATTGTTTCTGCTTTGCGCTGAAGTTTTTAACTAATAGAAAAATGACAATCAAGTAATGGCGGTGGCAGTGCAGCTGTAATTAAATGACCAGACAATGCAGCTCCTGGGTGGGATAGGTATTTCAGCCTGGAGCAGCAGGACAGCTCATGCCGTGCCCGCCTGCGTGTGCGAGGGGGAGCGGTGCCGTACGCCAGCGCATCCATGGCTGTGTTTGCACAGGCACCCGCCCCTGGGCAAACATTATCCCCGTCCTCCGAACTTGCCAAGGAGCTCTGAAAGCCCTCTGCAGCGCTACAGCAAGCGAGAGCTTTTTTATAAACACGCAGAGATCTAAGTTTGGCATCTGCTCCCATAATGATATAGCAGATCATTACAACTTGTGACATCCCACTATAAACAGAAAGCTGTAAAACCCTGTAATTTAAAAAGCTGGATCAGGTACTCGTGTGTTTTGCATAATCCAAGAGACAGTGGGTTTCAGGCTGAGTTTTCCTTTTCTTTTTCCCTTTTTTGCCTGCTTTCCTTGTCTTCCCTTCTGGTTGACATGGTTACAAAATCCTGAGGGTGGGGTAATAGGACACGACAGATGTGTTCTGGTAGAGTCAGAAATCCACTGATGCCTCCTGGAAAAGCATGAAAAGCACGCTGTTTAGAGACAATTCAGCTGCTTTGTCTTCTTGCGTGTCTCTCCCTCTCTTTCTTATTTCCAAAGAGGCATTTGCATGAAGACGTAGCTTTCTTTCCCGAAGCTTTGTGTCTGCTGCTGCCCTTTCCCTACCCAAACCCTTAACTCTCTGCTTGTGCCATCAGACTCACTTCTGCTGTGACCCACGGCTATGGCAGAGGAGATCTGGGTGGGGAAATAACTGGCGGTGGGAGCAAGCGCTTACAAAAAAAATAGATAGATGGAGGCAAAATTGTTCCTAAATTGAATGTTTTTCACAGCTCTTCCAAGCAGTGTCTGCAGTACTTTAGGATTATTCTCTCCCGGGGGGCCTCATAAAAGCTGTAAATACTCCGAATAGCTTTCAAGGCTAGCCTTATGACAGTTCAGTTCTCAAGAAAATATATGCTAATGTGCATCGCCGTCATTATCCGGGAGACCTCACCACAGACGCTTTTGTATCTACGAAGAAAAGATTTCTGATTGCTGGTGTTTTGCTAAAAGTTAAATACATCCAGGCTTTGAAACTCACTGTGAGCGTTTCGAAGCAGAAATTGCCCAGTGGTGGCTCCCATCCACCGTACCCCAGCTCCGGGATTTGTTTAAAGGCTACGGATCAAATTTTCCAAGAGCTTTAAATCCCGCTGGAGGTGGATGGGAATGGGATGCTGTGCTGCACCGCATCCCTCCGGTGGCAGAGAACCCGCATGCCACGCATTGCCGTGACGCGTGCCCCACATGTGCTGGGCAACAGCATGGACACTTCCAGCTTGCTAAATCTCAGAGCTGGGAGTTACAATCTATTTTCACAGGCTTTCATGTTCAGATCCATGGAGCTTGGGCAATATACCTCCGAGTCTTGCAGAAAGCACAGGAGATGAACGAGTTACCGAAAGTGGGTTTCTGTAGAAAGAGAAGCGGGTGCTGCAGCTTGTGCACACGTGGACTCCTCACTCTGTCTCCTGGAGAGTTTTGTACCTTGTCATCGGCACTGACACACAACAAAATGGAAACAAGGTTATTTAAAGGTTCCCATACAGTATGGTGCTTAAAAAAAATATATATATATAAAACCATGCTGAAGTGTAAATGTCAATGGGACTATGACTGTAATGCAGGCACATACTAAGCTATTTCACTTAATTGAGGCTGAAGGCACTGAAAGGGAATAAAGAAATAAATCAGAGCGCCGTGCAAATGGAAGCAGCAAAGCCCCAGCAGATTTACCGCGCCTGCTCTGGCACAAGGTTGTTTGAGGTGGCCTGATGCAGGCTGGTGTCGGAGGAGGCATCCACGGGTCCTCTTTAAACCAGCGCTCGTGGTGAAGGAGCGAGCAATGCTGGATCCGAAGGGAGGGTCGGGCTGAGCGTGGACCGCTCCGGAGGCAGCGCAGCCATGGCTGCAGGGATGTCCTCGGGAGGAAGGGTGCTGCCGCCAGAACGGGAGCCCAAGCCTGAGCCCAAAGCTTGAACCATCTTCCCGTCTGAGATGGGTTCGCAGCTCCCCTTGGTGGAGGGAAGCGGGGGGACAGGGGAGAGGTGGTACACCAGCCGGAGAAGGGCTTTTAAGGTCCTGTGGAGAGATAAGTCCTTGCTGGCCTGAAAGGCTCCCCAGAAGCGATGATACCGACGCAGAGGTCTGCAGCCTTTGGGGATACTTAGATCGGTCTTGAGTGTGGGATGCTGTTTATAGCTGTCTCAGTACAGCAGTTGCTGCAGTAATCAAATTCATTTGTCCCGAGGGGGAAAAAGCCAGATGTACTGAGCTTGCACAGCAACCCAGTTCCTCCAGGAACCACTGCTGGGGGGTCACCGCTCCAGCATCACCCTGCTCCAGAAGAACCGGATCTCTCACGAGGCCCAAACAAGCCCTTAAATTCCTCTCTCCTGTTCTTCCAAAGTGTCCTTTGCTTTCAAACTGTGTTTATCGTGGATGATTGATATTTGACATTACGATGTACCAGGAACACGCACAGCATCACTCCGCTGGGATGTGACGCTCTTCCCACAAACACATCCATCAGAGCTGCAAGTGCCACCCCACCAAGAGGGCAGCAGAGGAGCCATCCCGGGGGAGAGATAGAGGCTGGAGTCCCACCAGGGATCTCGCTGTGCATCTGTGGGTTGGGGAGCACGGGGAGAAGCAGGGTGGGAAAGGTCCCTGCTGTTACGGTGGAGCCCCTGTGGAAAGCCTTTCCCAGCACGCCAGAGTGGTAGCACCGCTGCCGTCAGACAGGCTGAAGGATGCTGTCTGCACTCCACCACCCCTGGGCTGTGACTGCCCTTGAAAGATGGCTGAGAAATCCTTGACAAGAGCGAGGGGAAAGGAGGACTCTGGCATGCTTGGCTTTCGCAGCCAAGAGGAAGGAGGGAGAGCAGCAGGCGTGGAGAGCCAGAACCACCAGAGTCTTTAGCAGGCGGAGATAACAGGGGAAGCATTGATCCCAGTTTGCCTTTGCTGTCGCTTGAGAGGCGATGGCTGGAGGACTGCGTTACCTTTCTGATCTGTGCTTGTGTGCGTGCACACCAGGAGGAGAAGGGTTGTGATTTATTAAGCAATTCTTCTAATAGTCCCGAGGTACAAGAACTAAAATGACCTCAGCTAAATAATTTGAGGGCCTGATGCTCATCACCAAATGAGACCCCCCAGGCTCCAGCAGACAAAAAGGCTCTTGCGAAGGTGTCGCTTCCCAGAACTACAGGAATAACGCCCCATGTCATGGAGAGGGAAAGGGCTGGCTGCAGCACCCGCCAGGGCTGAATTCAGCTCCACAGTGGACTCGGGAGCTGGCCAGAATTAACAGGTCCACATCGATTTTTGTTTAACTTCCCATTTATTACAATGCTGTGGATAGAGATTAACTTTGGTTGCTTGGTATTTATTATTGTTTCACCTGCTTTCAAATGGAAGCTGAAGGCGCTTTGATGAATGAGCCGAGCTCTGCCTGGCTCCACCGTACCCCCGAGGAAGGCGCGCTCCTGCACATCCAGGATGCGGTCTGGATCCCCGAGGCTCCCCCTGAACCCGGCAGTAGGGAGACCAAGCCGGCACCTCCTCCCTGGCAGTTCACGCTCCCAAAGCAAATCATTAATATGCAGTTCTCTGATGTACCATAAGTCACTTGTGGTGAAGTGCTGCGTCTAATTGATTTGAGATGCATCAGCCGAGCCTCACGACCGGCTCTGCCGGGCCCGTATGTAATAAGTGCAACGCACTGGAAAGAGGGGAATTACTCTTGACACTGGGATTATATCTCTGCCAACAGCATCAATATTCTATTAAAGATATGTGATAATATAACACTAATTACCAATTGAGGGGCCATTAAAGGGAGCCTACAAACAGCAGTTCGATCTCACCTTTCAGATTAAAAACACCACAATGATTTCCTGTTCCTTGTACTTTATTTCTGTGTTTTCTGCCTATGCATAATGCAGCAATGCAAATTGCCAGCAAATACCTAGAAGATTGCTGCCTTCACCTGCCGTCCAAAGGTAATGGCTTTCTAAGCCTGGGCCAAGCCAGGAAGGAGATGTCACATCTACAAGCAGAGAATAGGATAGAGAAAAAGTCCTCTCCCATTTCCATTTGGCCACATACCTAAGGGCAACACGAGGAACAGCCATGACTTAGCAAGAGAGAAAAACACAAGTTGCCTGGATAAACCAGGACCAGACCAACCCTGCAAAGCCTTCTGGTGATTCTGCATTCAGGCTGTGGAAGAAACGCAGTTTTTCTTTCCATGCTCCTGTTCCATTCCCAATGGTCCTGCCGGCACAGGCGGCACATTCACAGAAAACGGTTTAAAAACTGACTGTAGTCACGCTCGGGCTGAAAGCCATGCCAGAGGGCAGACGTCCAGCACGGCATCCAAGGCTACCAAATGCTGGCGTTTCAATGGCCTCCCCGTGCAGCACCTTAACAAGCCGTTACAAATGCCACAACCTCGAGGGCTTCGCAGACCCCCAACCCCACTGCCGCAGTCCCGTGGCAGCACTTCACAGATGCCAGACCAGCGATTCCCCATGCCCATAAGGAGGATGACCGTGATTTACCACTCCCTCTGCAAAAGAAACCGCAAGGCTCGAGTATTCCTGGAGCAAGAACAAGCCTGTTAGGGTCTTCCAAGGCTTCTGGGCTTGAAGATGTTTGTCTGATTTTAAAGGTGTTTTTTTTTTCCCTTTATTTTTTCCTAGGGCTATGAAGAGCAGACAGCCTATGACAGCGGTCATGAGGCTAATGAAATTGAAACAATGACTATAATCACCAAAGAAACCTCATCCTGCAGGGGTAAATCTGATCCTGCCATCAAACCTCAGTGCCCAAAGCTGAGGAATATTTTGCAGGATGAAGACCTGAAAGACAAAATCAGACTCCTGGGGCATCCCCGCCAGCTCCAGTGCGTGGCAGCGGACGCAGCCCCCACTCGAAATTCAGTTACTGGTAAGAAAAACAGGAACATTATAGCTAAAGAGGGAATACCTTTCCTGCAGAGAAACAGAGGAATTAGAATCTGCCTCCTACTCCCAGCTGATGTTAATGGCAGGGTTTAGCTCAGAGCAATCCTTTCAGAGGGCAGCATTGAGGAGCATGCATTCAATAAACCTCTAATAAAGGACCAAGTGTATCTCCGCAGGAGGCTACAGGAGCAGCAGCGAGGAGCCGCATTGCCCACACTGCCGTCACCTCTCCAGGGCGGCCTCAGCAGAGGGAACTCCCTGAACATTTGTTTTTCTGCATGCGGTGGTGCCTGCCAGCCATGCATTATTTTAATGAGACACAATAATATTCTATCAGTTCTACAAGCTATAGATTGAAGCCACAAAGAGAAATCGTCTGAACCTCCATATGATCAATCTTGTCAAAACATGTTCATTTAATCCCTTACAAATGAAAGGAAGATGTGTTTAAAATGTCATCCTTGGGGTCTGGGAGCCAGGTTCCTATAAATCAATCAACCCAGGTAAACCGTATTATTTAGGAGCTATTTGACAGCAGACGAGCCGAAAACACTTTTGAACTAGGCACACAAGGTTTACATCATCTCAGATGTAAAAACTGTATGCTCTTTTTGTTTCATTTTACCTTTCTGTGACTAAGCACCCACCATGCAGATGCATACAGGGGAGAAGATAGACTGGCAGAGGTTCCACAGGGATGCACGTGACCCATGGCAAAGCAAGCGCATGGGTAAACCCAGGAACTGATAAGCTCACAGATCTGACAAGAAGGGACAACCACATCAAATGTCAGGCGATACCTTATTCTGCTGGGGGAATTGAGCCCTCGCCCAGAGGAAGCAGCTGTGCAGGCAGCACCCAGTGCCCAGGCACACACCGGTCCCCAGCCCACAGCACTGCTGGGGAGGCATCACGGCAGCAGTGCTGCAGTAACACCAGCCCCAGGAGCAACGCCTGGGGAACACACAGACGCCCTCGCTTACAGCAAGGTCATGGCTCGCTGGCAACAAACACGTAAAAAATAGGCAATCTGGGACCATTTTCTGCGACACCTATGGCAAGGACTGCCCTCGCAGCCCAGCTATGGAGCTGGGGCCGACCAGAAACATCAATTTGCTTTGTACTGCTGGGTGAAGCGCCTCACCTCCTGAATCTCATTTAGCTTATGGGCTTGCTTACCTCCACCCCTGCCAGAGGCAAGTTGTAAGGCATCCCCTGACATCCAAGCCAGCTGCCCAAAGGAACTTACGGCACATCCTGCAACAAGTACCCCCAGCTGTGTCCCCCCAAGACCTTCTCCTGGGAACCGAGGTAGTGGGCTGGCCTTTGCTGGGTGAACACCCACATGCCCATTTAACAGAAAAGACATTTGACAGATATGACAACGGACAGGGATCAGTTGGGTTCTTTATTGGTTCTGAAGGTGCTTATATTTAAAACAATTTGTTAGGCTCCCCGTGATTTACTGCCACGCTGGAAAATGGGGCTGAGTATTGATTCTTTGCCTTTTCTATTGCAAATGGGTGTAATGTTTTATAGTATGTCAGAATAATAGCAGCGGGCACTTTATCAATGTCAAATGTTAAAAATGATCAGCTATTGTGATGTAGGAGATTAAATATGAAAGCTTGATGGGTATATAAAAGCAAAATGGCAATAATAAAGGAATTTTTATGTTCAACTCGTTGCTCTCCTGAATCTACCTGGGGAGCTATTAGAACCAATTGTGCTGATCAGTGACATATCACCATGGGTTAAAGGACAGGAAAGTGCTGGGTTTAACTCCCCAGGGATCTTTACGTGTTGCTGGGCTGATATGGGGTCTGGAAGTTGAGCCCTGCCATTCCCTGCCAGGACCCTTCGCGGAGTTTCGCATCCCTCAGAGTTGCACACAGCTGCCAAACCCGAGGCTCGGAGGTGGGACATCCATCTGGCACTGCAGAGCCAAGCAGCCTCTTGGAGCCCTTCTCTCCCCAGAAGGGATGAACCACCAGGAATGGAGTTGCTCCAAGGAGGAAGCCATGACATTGGTGCAGAGCAAGCTTAAGGACTCCCAGACTGCAGAGCTGGAGGAGTTTAGGGCTGCCTGCACTACGCAAGTGGACCCCTCTCTGCAATCAGCCCAAACCAGACCAGAAAAACCCTGTGTTTCTCATTGTATCCACACTTCTGTAACCCAGACAAGCAAATTAATTGCAGAGTCACTTAATGTATCGATTGGAAAGGCTGAGATGCAATAACTAATGCAAAACATTCAGCTAGGACATGGCCCCGGGAACCTGTTGAGAGTCACAGCGCCAGGCTTCAGCTCTCACTAAAAACAGTTTGCAAGATGAGAAGTACGCCTGTGTGGTTTTCTTAAACTCAAAAAGGGAAGGCCTTTCCACAAGGATATCATCACAACCAACTGGCCCTTAAATTGTTAAAATCTGAAGCATAAGCATCTGTCAAACACCTTTTGTTCTCCACCAAGGGAAGCCCAAGGAGCTGAGCTGGTTTCAGCTGGCTGCTAAAATAGCTGTGGGAGAGCCAGCGGCAGAGAGGCAGAAGAAACTGTTTCAAGAGCAGAGAAGAGCTTCCCACAGCACAAGTGCGAGGTGGGAACTTTGAGAGGAGCCTGGTCTCAGCAAGCACCAAAGAGCCTCACCTCCATGCCCGACGCCGTGCTCGCCTCCTGGGCTTGCTCCCTGCTCTGCGGTCTCCATCGCCTTGTCCAGAGAAAGCACTACATCTCTGCTAGCAGCTAGCTTGCTGAAGCCCTATTATCAAACACCACTAAAAATAATCCTTCCTTTCTGCTCCTGTCCTCTCTCTAGCACACAAACCATCCCCTCAGCAGTCAGAGCCCTCCATGCCCCCAGCACCAGCCCTTTTATAGCCATGGCAAGCCCTAATTCCTGACAGCCTGTCGAAAATCCCTGCTCACGGCAAACAGCTGTGCTCCTCTGCCAGCCAAGGCTACCCTTAACTCCTTCCCTGCCAGCCCTGCTCCTGCAGCCCCAGCCGGCCTCTGAGGCACCCGGAGACAGCGAGCAAAAGTCAAGAGTGGTGACATTAGAGAAAGTGGCAATTTGGCTGGTGAGAGTGGCAATTGTCTGGACGGGGGAAAATGAAAAATCCTACCCGGTGGAAAACCACCATGCTGGACTTGTTGGCTCCGGAGTCAGGTGCCGGACGCGGGCAGCAGCTCGAAGCTAACGCAAGACACGAGTGCGAAATGGCCGCTGCAGCGCGGCTGTCAGCGGCAGCGTGAGGCTGGGGGGGGACGGCAGGCTTTAAACGCCAATTTCTGGCAGAGTGACAGGTCTCTGGGCTGGAAGCAAAGCCAGGCTCCTGCCTCCCTACCCAGGAGGAGCGCCAGGCGGACGCCTCAGCTGCAGACGAGAGATGCTCCCCGAGCGCATCCTTCCCGGCACCCTGGGTAGAATCAGCTGCTGCAGCTGCTTCTGATCCATCCCCCGAGAGCCGGCGTGCTCCCGCACCCTGCGCTCCCTGCCTCAGCAAACACAGCCAGCAAGAGGAGCAAAAACTTTCAGAACTCCATCAGTAGAGACAACTTCAGTTAGTAATCATTAATAGTCTCACCCATACTTTATTACAAAAGGAAGTGTAAAAATAAATAAATAACAGCCCAATAATTCTTGAAGCCTGGACTCCAATTAATTTCTTTGAGTTGTCGTAAGCAAGAGGGGGAAAAAAATGCACAGGCAGGACAAATGTTCTCCTAATTACCTAAACACTTTATTAACCAACGCTAATTAAAGCATTTCTTGGAGTCTGACAAATGTCTGGAATTACTCAATTTAGAAGTTAGTTTTGACTCCAGTCATTTATACAGCGTTGGAAAGTTACGGGGGAAAAATATCTTTCAACTAATGTTTTTTTATTAAAGCTGACAGCAATAATTAGTTATTTGCTACTAATGGGGCAGCCCCTGGAGGGAAATTTGCTGAGACGGATGGCTTGGGCTTATGCCAGCAGTAATTGGTCTGAGCCTTGGTCAGGCGCTGGCAGGTTGTCCCAAACAGTCGCTCCGCACCAGCATCCACCTTCAGTCCCTGCCTCTGGCGCCCTGCTCAGCTCCATGCTGGGAAGGGGCCGCTGGGCTTCAGCCGACAAAAGTCACGCTTTAGAGAGAGAGCTGCCAAACCCCAAGTTTGGCAGGAATGGCAGCAACTCGCTTTCTCCGCAAGTGAAGTTGAAAGTTGGGAATTGCAGCCACAGATTTCCTGGGAGCGCCTGTTTTGCTGGGAGAAAGTGTTTTGTGCGGTGCCGTCCTGGCAGACAGTCGTCACCCGAGGAGTGACGAGCCACTCACTCTGAGCAGTAGTCCACATTAAAACCTCCATTCGTTTTCTTCCAGAGAATAACCTATTGTCTTTTTCAAGGCCCAGCGTGAAGAGCGTTGGGCCTGAACGTAAAGCTTCACCCAGGGAAGAGGAGGGGTTTAATGCTGAACGGTTTCCACAGCCTTTTACATCGCTGTTTCTCGTCGATCCCCAGCCGCTGGAGGCAACTGACTACAGCTCTTCTTAAAAGTGGGTTTCTAGTTTCTACAGTCACAGAAAAAGCCCAGAACATGGGAAACTAATGAGCTCCGTGGATTCAGAAATCAGAATGCAAAGAAAGAGGATCCAGATTTTCTTTTCATCTCATTTTTTTGAGCTTGACACATAATTTTGAATGCTTGGATTGTCAATACCTTTTGTTTCTCACCCTTCCCATAAACTACAAATGATCCAATTATACAGTAAAAGGAACAGAAAAGGGGAAAGGCAAGAGAAATGGAATAATTTGTGGGGGAAAGAAAGTAGCTGAGATGAAAAGCTAATGAAATGACAAATGTACCACCACATAGACGAATGAAAGGGTATTTGGCGTTAGACAGAGAGGAGAGGGCAAGCCAAGGGTGAAGCCAAGGGCTGAGGTCTCATCCTTGGTCTCCCGCATCGCCGCTTGTCCCACGCTCCTTCTCCCGGGCTGACGCCCAAGCCCCCGCGGGATCACAGGCATCGCGAAGGGGGGTGGCCTCTGCAAACTGGCCCCTGCCCCTCCGGCTCTGTGCTGCAGGGACACCTTTCCACCGGGTGAAATGGAGCGGGCACATTGCAAAACAATCCCGCATGCAGGCAGAGAGACTCTCTGCAGCCTGATGTGGGAAGATCTATTTTCCTTCTCTTTTTTTTTTTTTTTTTTTTTT
>VFFE01007991.1:25225-57814 GCA_008921705.1 Burhinus oedicnemus | reverse complement strand
CTCAATAAGCTTTGTTCATCAAACCTAAATTGTTTCATAAATCGCTGTGGCAGGCTAAGCTGCAAAGTCATCATAACAAGCATAAACTAGGCTAAGTTGCAAAGTCATCATTGTGATAGACTTGTATTGTATATTTGTTAATCAAACCGGTATACAATATGCTAATCGCTGTAAACTAGTATAGCCGGAAGACTGTGTAACCGCAATGTCCCGCTAAGTACTGGCCTTAATTGCCGGATAAGAGATAAGGGTTGTAAAGGTATGTAAATGACCTACCGGAAGGCCAGGAAAGACCCCCTAGAGACTGCAGAAGAAACCAGCAAAAGCCACGGACTATAAGAAGAGGACTCTGGAGGGGGTAAAGCGCGCGCCGTCGGTGGAGTGGGACTCCCGGGCCGCCCAGCGCTGTTTTGCTTGCTGCCGCTTGCTAAATATTTCAAATTTTAATTGGCTCTGTCTCTCCTCAATTTGTGACATCAACTTATAACACCCTTTATGTTTTACATAATAATATAAAGCTTTATTCAGAGACAACAGCCTCCTACATCAAAGATCCCTCTCTCCCATTCTGAACTTTTGAGCCCTTCTCCATGCAATTAATGCAAAAAGATCTAAATAAAGTTACAGAGAGCAGCTTGCAGATAGTATCTTGAGCGGGGAAGCAGGGCTGGCTCTGCTCGGCAGGCAGAATCACAAAAGCAGCTTTGCTTGCTGTTCCCTGCCTGCAGGGACCCGTTCTGCTTTTGTTCGGCCGTGTGCTTATGTATAAAGGCGAAATTGCTGGAGCAGCCATGGTGACTGGGGGCTGCGGTGCTCTATATCCCACCGAGCCAGCATCACCAGCTAGGAGGCAGCTCAGAGGAAGAAGTTTAATTTGATTCTACAACCTCAGTGCCTGAAAAGCTTTGCATCGTGCACTGTGCAAACACATCGGGACAGGCTCCGGTGCCCTCATTTACCCCGCTCCTTGACCGGAGCTTTGGGAGCTTGCTGCAGGCTGCTGCCCGAGTGCGTATGACCAAGGGCACCCACCCCAGCCCTTTGTTAATTAATATAGTTACAAAGCTTTGCCGTGAAGTTCGACATTTCACTTCAGAGGAGCACGTGCGTGTCTGGCGGTTGCTGCCGAGGGCTGAGAAAGCAAAGGCAGCAGCAGGCCCAGCTGCCCTGCACCCAGCGCACGACAGCCTGGGAACGAGATCTCCACCATCTCTCCAGCCGAGGTGAAGACTCCCGCTCCTTCCCCTCCATCCTCCACGTGGGTCACCCTCTCGGCCAGCCCTGGCAGTGCGGGGACCATGGCTTTGGGGAGCTCCTGAGCCCCCCCGGCCCCACACTGAGAGCTCCCCTATCGCTCTTTGTGGATCTCTGCAAAATGCTAATTGCTGTGCCTGACCTCCCCAGGATAACAAGGGAAAACCTCCCCTAATTAGCACTGCAGTCTGTGGGTGAGAGAAACCAAATGTTGACTGTAGAGTGGCTGCACTTACTGTAAATTCCAACATATGCTGTGGAAAAATGCCGCCTAAATAAGGCTTCAGAAGCACGGGGCGTTTAAATAATAATGAATACCCACTGCTGTTTATTACAGAACAGAAACGTAATAAAAGGCAAAGCTGCGGCTGCGTTTCCTCCTCCCTACCAGGACGCCTTCCCAGGGCCAGCAGTGGAGGAGCGGGAATCCCAGGGACACAGACCTGCGGCAGCAGGAATTCTAGGTGTGTGCACAATATTTACAGGCATAAGCAAGGAGGCTTCCCAGCGTCCCTGCGAGCAGGGCAGCTATCTCTGCCTGCATTTTGCCAACGCGGAGAAGGTGCCAAAGGGCGGGGGGGAAAATTACCTGCCCGGGGCTGCGCTGTAAGACATCATGGGGAGATAAAGCATGCCGGGCTCCCACAGATGGACGACCTCTTCTGCTTTGGGGGGGCTGAAAACAGGGGGAGACTGAGGGTGTCGCAACTGGTGAGCTGGAGATACCTGGAGCAAAAGGGAGTTGTGGAAAAGGTTAGGTAGTAAAAGGCAGAGAGCTTTGCAGCAACAGCGCGGGAGGACAGAGCCTGTCAGCTTCTGCTAAGACTAAACTCCTTTCTGATGTAGCTCCACTGACTTGCATGAAACCCCAGCACAGAAATGCAGCCTCCACCATCTTCTTTACAGGTGTGCAAAAATCCCTCTGGGTTTTTCACCTATTTATGCACGTCCTTCCATTTATGATAGACCAGGACCTTGGAAGTACCAGCACCTCCCCAAAGGAGCAGTGCCACTGAACCAGTGACCTTCAGGTGAGACCGTCACCTGCTTCAGCACGATGCTGTTGGTGCCCTCCTGCACAGGACCCCCATGCTGGTTTCTATTCCCCATGCAGGGACAAGGCGGTGGCAGCAGCAAATGCCCAAGCGGGTGTGGTATCCCTTGAGGAGACCCTGCCGGGTGGCCATGGCAAGGACTTGCAGCCAGCGAGGAGATGTTCTCCAGCACTTCTGGGTTTCCGCTGGTCACTTGCAGTAGTCCAAAGCATATAAAATATTTACCTGCTCCTAATTAGGAGTAATTGCCACTTAACCTAGAGGAGGGATGTACCCAGCAGCTCAATACATTTACTGCTGAATAGCCTCCACCACAGCTAATTAAAAGAGAAGGGCTCCTGGCTGCCTGGCCCCTTGCAGACTTGCAGGGAAATGGCCGAGCATGTTTGTTTTAGCGAGGAGGACCTCGTGTAACCGAGCCACTGACACTCGCATCCGAGGTCTGCAGGCTCCACTCAAAGGTGCCTGAAAACAGAGCCGGCCTCACCTCACCTGTAATTCCAGTGTGATTATTCCCTCGCCTCCTCTCCAATTCAGCTCCAGCTTGAGATGTGCTTCTCTCGCTCATTTTCTGCCTCCAAGGAGACCTTCCCGCCTGGCTCCATCCCACTGGGAGCAGGCTTTCTGCTGCTCCTTGCTCCCTCCTGGCCACTGGCTGCACGTTCAGGTGCACTGCTGTAGCCGCCTCATCCCATCTGCTGCTCCCCAGAGAGCTGGAAGGATGGAAAAAAAAAAAAAAAAGGGGGGGGGGGCTTGTTTACACGGTTATGGCTTTCCTGCTTGAAAATGCTTCAGAATCCTCTGGTAGGTCAGGTCTGGCTTTGCTATTCCTGCTCCGAGCTGCTCATCCCATGCAAAAAGCCCCAAGATGCAACTGAGTCAGCTTTCCCAGCCCATCTTTCCAGCACTTCACTCTCCCTATGGGGCTTTGCGCTTTCCCAGGCTCAGGATGCTGGGCAGGACAGAGGACCCCTGCACAGGCTGTCCAGGATCTTTCCTGCAGCTGTCGAATTAGCAGATTTATCTCAAAAGTGTCCATCGGGAAAGGGATGCTGCCCACCATTCCCGCTGCACACCCTGGGAACTGCTGCACCCAGCAATCAAGTTCTGCATATGAGCGAGCTGCGCAAACCGTGGGGACAGGGCCCTGCTTTGCTAGGGATGGACAGAGGGATGCTTGGCACCAGCTCGGCTGCAGAACCCCCCAGAGCAACCCCTGGGCACAGAAGGAAAGCAAACCACAGCAGTGCCTCCTCTGCCTGGGGCCGCACATCTTCCTGAGGGTCTCCAGTAGCAAACCCAACTTCACAGGCTTTCTGCTCAACTGCCCAGGGAAAATCCTGACCTCCTGCTCAATCCACAGCCTCCCACACAGACTGAAGGAGCAAACACACCTTGAAAGACACCCTGCAGGTCACCAGCCCTGGACTTTTGTTGATCCAAGTGAATTCCACAAGTGGGGGATTCACCTGAAAACTCAAACTGGGAAGGAAACAATTCTCTTATCTGCCAAGAACTTGAAATAAAAATAATAAAGTCCATTCTCAAATGGAACCAAAAATTCAAGAACCAGAAGAATGACAACGAATGAGGAAGCAAAACAAGGGAGCCAGCAAACATCCCCCAAATCCAGATAATACCAACTGAAATATTTGGTCTCCACAATTTAAAAGAAAAAAAAAAAGGTTCATAGCTGCTTTCCAAGTCTTTTACTTCTTTGCAATAAATTATCTTCCTTTCCAGAACATACACTGTTTTGACATTGTTTTGAAAATTGAAAAATACAATTTTTAGCCAATAGTCTAACTCCACAGATTTTCAGACACACATCATTTAGCTCGATCCCCTTCTAACAAATCATTTCAGTTGAGTCGGACCCCCATTAGCTCAAAAGGAGAATGTAACTGAAGGATGCTTAAATAGCTTTTCTTCAAAGGCCATCACTCTGTCCTGCACAGATCTACCGGGGATTGTTTGTCCTGTCTTTGCCAGGCTTTGCCCAAGCCCCAGCTCCAAAGGGACGGGAGCGATCCCCCACACTGCTCCCTTTTCTATCCCCAGCTTCTCACAGAAAACAACACTGGGCACTTAACTGAGTTTTCAAGGACTTAAACATGTTTGGGCAGAGCCGTGTGAAACATACTCATTTAGACTGGCACGCATGCACAGCAGCTCAGGGAAAATACTATTTTCTGGCTGCAGCAATGAGGTTAGAGTAGCCTGCGGAGAGACGGGCTCTGCACTGCGAAGGAGCCAGCCCTTCGGCATGTGGCAGGGAGCCTGCCGTGCCCCTGCCCACGTCCCAGCCCTGTGTGACCGTGTCCCACCGCCCAACCCTCCTTTCTGCCCTCCTCCAAGGCAGCGGGCGATGCCGCACAGGGCAGAGGGTACAGCCGCTGTACTGGTCCCTCTGCCCACATCATGGGCCACATGGCCAGGAGATGCTCCTGCTGCCGTTTGGCTGTGGAGCATCACGTTCACCTTGGGCCCTTGCCCTGGAGCATCCAGGCAGCCCCGGCGCTGCTAATTCAGCCCTTCAGGACAAACCCTCGCATCGGCTCATTCCCAGACCAGCTGCTGCTGACAGACAAAGGTTTTCAAACCTTGCTGGACCCAATAAACAGCTGTTCTTCCCCTCTCCCAGCCATCAATCACAGCTGACAGCCTTCCCCCCATGGTCAAGAGTGTGCTTTTCACCTTAATTTCTTAGAAGGGCTTTTTCACCAGTTGGAAACTCATAAATACCACTTTGCAAGCTCAGGTAGGGCTAATGATGGATGGCTGCTTCACAGATATGCCAGAGGCTTTGACCTAATTGTCACCAAAATACTTCCTGATTAACTAATAGATAAAACCCAATTAAAACTTCTGCTCTTCCGAAAGTCCCTGCTGACTACTTTTTCTCCCCTTCTCAAACTCTGTTTGAAATGAGGCGCAGGCTACCTGGACCTGCTCTGGACAGACGAGGATGCTCTGCCCACCACCCTCTGTGCAGCCACGGTGGCTCCTCGCAGCCATCAAGGCAAGGGGTGCTGGGAAGAGGCTCTGGGGAGGTCCCAGTGGGCCCAAAGAGGGATTCTCAGCCAGTCTGCAGATGTAAAAACCCTCTGGAGAGACACTTTAAGGTAGAGGGTAGTAACAGCAAGCAGGGCACACTTTATTATCTCTATTTTTTCCATTTTTCTTTCTACACTGAATAGAACTACTGCATGGAAAAGCTTCCTTAGCACATTTGCTTTGATGTGCAACAAGTAAATTACTGTAATAGGTTCATCCTTCTCCCCCAGTATTGAGTCATGTAGAACATCCATACAAATTGTCATGGACTTCCTCATTTTGACTCAATTTATTCTTTCAACAGATCTAGCAAGAATATTTCTGCAGAAGGATTTGTTTAAATCCCATTTAACAGGTGTATCTGTTATTATTTGTTCTCCCAATATTCACCTCGGTCCAACTTCCACAGGGAAGGGGCTCACTGATGCCCCAGTCTTGCAACCGCTCGGCTGGAGGAGCGTAAGTCTCCATAGCCCACCTTGCTCCTGGCCTTGGCAGCCCTCTCCCAGCAGCAAAGTAAACCAGTGCAAGGGAAATCCAGCACCTCATCTCACATTTTCCATATCAACCCCCTGTGCCCAGGGACAGCAGGCGAGCGGGAGGCATGAGGACAATACAGAAAATATCGCCTGGAGCAGGATTCTTGCTGTGTTCTCCCAGGGCTTCAGCTTGGCTCTGCAGCCGCTTTCTCAAAGGCCTTGTAGCAGCTCATGCCTGGCAAAGGACTCATTGCTGCGCTGAGCAGTACGGCAAGCGAGGAGGAGGAAAGCCTGCAGCCTTTTCCGTGGCATCCTCCACTATCTCCAGACAGGTGCTGGACTTGTTTTTCATCTTACATGTTAGTGCGAGGAGGGCTTGGAAAGTCCCAGGCGTTTCACAAGGTGACACAAATGCACAGGGAAACTCAGTACCTGGGTTTTACTTCCATTTTTCCCTGGTTCTTCCCCCTCCTCTGGTTTTCTTAAAATAATCTCCAGGTAATGCATTCAGTCCCGCTGGGCTGCTTTACATCACTCACAGTGTTTGCCAGTTGACTCTCTCCCGCTGAGATCAAGTCTCTTATCAGGGATTAAGCCTGTAGTTGAGGAGCGCAGCTATGGAGTGTGCCATCGGAGCAGGCAGCTGTGACGAGCAAGCCCAGCAGAAGTCACCAGTGCCCACAGGACCAACAGCAGCCCAGCAGAAGCAGAGGTGTGCCAGCACCAGGAATGTCACGGCCATGGCTGAGCTCCATGGGACACCCAAGGGATGATGGTGGGTGTCTAACATAGTCCCCTCTGAAAGAGCTGATTACATCTATCTGAGGTTATATGAAGTTCTCTGATGTCCCTGCTTCCAGGAGAGACGATCTACAGCAAAGACATTCCTGCTGCAGCTCTGCACTTGGAAGGGGGCCACAGCAGAGGGCAAGAGCACAAAATGGATTTCTCTCTGCTCTGCACCGAGCTGCCATGTTTCTCACAGTGCTGCATCCCTGTCTGTCCCAGCAGCACAGGGCTGCAGCCTGCCCTCAACACTCACACAAAGCCTGCTTACAAAATACAGTTAAATAGCCATTTTGTTCTGGAAACTATGCTGAAAATCTCAGGAGGAAGAGATTTGTTAGATGTACTCCAACCCAGAGGAAATATCCTGGGGATGCAGGCAGGAGTCCAGCTGGAACATGGCTGGAGGATGTCTGCGGAGATGTTTGCTCTGTGTTTAGCATCAGGAAAGTCTCCCAGCAGCTGCTCCTGATTTTGAGCCCCGTCTGCATGCAGAGCTGGGGCAACAACCAGGGGGAGCAGGGCTGAGCTCAAGCACAAGGCAAATGGTATTTCCAATGGAAACACACCTACTAAGAAGCACAGGGCGGATGAAGATGCCCGCCCCAAGCAGCCCACACAGGGAGAGGTGAGCAGGGCTGTCACCAGCAGCGTTGGAGTCCGGAGCGCTCATTCCCAGGGGAGATGTGGTCACACTAGGGTTTGCTCAGCCTCCCCACCCAGGTTTCCAAGGCAAAGGCTGGTCTGTGCTTGCTGCGATGGCAGCCGTTGTAACACAACCCCTCCTTAGAAGCCTCTGTTAGTTTACCTTTGGCACAGTCCCCAAAAATTATTTAAAAAAGCCTTACACACAAGGAGAAAAAGACTGAAAACATCAAGGCGAGTCAGTTAGTGCTGCAGAGGAGGCGAGGAAGGGCTTTGCTGGGGAGGACATTTGCCCCCGGACAGGAGGGCTGGCCAGCAGCTGGAGCAGAGCCGCATCCCTGCACCCAGACAGCTCCCGCTCACATGGCCGCCCAGGCAGCCTCCAGCCCCATCCCGGGATTCCCCCCAGCACCACTCCCACAGAGGGAGTGGGAAGCCCTCCAGCACATTTCTGAAGGCTATCGTATTTTTTCCAATTTCCTGCTCTTGATCCAGCTCCACAGGCAGGAGCAGCTTGACCGGGCTCATCACAGCTGTTGTAACCTCCACAGAGCTGCACCGACAGCGGGAAATTGGAAGGAAAATGGGGGTGCAGAGAAGGTCTGCAGCTCACAGGTGGTAACTGCGCATCAGCTCCATGTGAGCCAGCCCAGTGGCCCCGACGACCTTCCAACCAGCACGGCAGGGATGTGGGAGCTTTGAGCCTTGCCCTCACACTGCTTTTAGTGTGAAATGAGCTGCCGGCTCCCCCATGGGCCCCCTCGCCAGAGGGTCCATCCCCTTTGCTGCCAAGGAGTCGGCTTACCCCACCAGCACGGCTGCCCGAGCCCGATGCCGCAGAAGGGGCCATCAAGGCTGTTTGCTGCTTTACACAGGCTATCATGTGCTGTGTCGCAGCGGGGGACTGTAAATGACTTTATAGTTATTGTTCCTCAAATTGGACACCCCCTTGGAGCTTAGATAATATGAGATGAAACAGCCTGCGGGAGGTTGCAGTCAAGTGGAACAGTGATGGAGGCATTTTTTTTCCCCTTCCCGAGAAGAAACACTCCACCTATTTACTTCTCCTCCACACCTCCTCCTCCTGCCTGTCACCATGTGGAGCAGAGCCACACCTGGCAGTGACAAGGGTGAGCTGGGGTATAATCGCCCAGCAAACCGAGCTGCCTGAACCCTGTGCGGATGAATGAATTTCGTATGCTAGGATGTGGAAATACAGCTTTGACAGCCAGCCCTGAAGAGGAATGGGAAGGGAGAGAGAGAGAGGATGCTGCTGTTCCTTACTCCATTTCCTACTGGAGCGGGGTTTGCAAGGAAATGTTATTGCCAGCAAAGCAGAAATATCATCTCATGTCACTTGGCTTCGCAGAGCCGGTGTAACCATATGAGCGCTGAAGCAGAGAGGCAGAGATGCTGCTGGAGGGAGTGGGAGTGGAAAGAGGGCTTTGAGGTGAGAGAGCACAGGGAAGAAACAGAAATAATGAGGGATTCAGGAAAGGAGGATGTCAGGGCTTACAGCCGTGTGAAGGGAAGGCAGCTTCTTACAGAGGAAGGGGGAAGCGGGGGCCTGGAAAAGAAAGGAAAGAGCGTCGGAGAGCAAAGAAGGTCCTGCAACAGCCTGCGTGCCTCTGGCGAGGAAGGAGTGGGCTGATGCAGAAGGGACCTGCACGGGGATGCTCAGCCTGGAAAAGGGAGATCCAGAGTCAAGGAGCAGAGCTGGGGACAGGGAGAAGAGGGTGAGGAGGAAATGGCGTGATGGGAAGCACTGGGAATCTGCAAGGACCCCAAGCCTCCAGGCACATGCCCTAAAATCAGAGTGGAAGAAAATAACCTGAAAATAAAACTCCCACGCTAACAGTGGCATTTTGTAGGTTCCCCGAAACGCAGGGAGATGGGGGGGGGTGATTGAGGCCAACAGTCCTGCCTGATAGGGGAGAGTTTCAGGGGAGCACGTGGGACTTCCCTGAAGGCTTTTTGCCAGCAGGTATGCACGGGCACATATAGCACCTTTCTTTTAGGGCATATGGATTTTTTTTTTTTTTTCATTTTACAGGCACACTGGAGGTCAGTAACAGCTATGAGCTGCCTGCAGGTGCCCACGCATTAGCGTGCCCCCCAGCCGAGGGAGGGGCTTGCTTTCAGTGCCTCTGCAGCCCCTGGCCAGGAGCACGGTGGCCACCAGGCCAGCGGAGGGTTGGCAGCAGGGCTGCCGGCTCCGGAGCCTCACAGGAGCCAAGCAGAGGGAAAGCTCCCAGCTGCCGGCGAGGACAGTCGCTCTGTTTGCCTTTTTCCACAGCAGATCTGATGATTTAAATTAGGTCTCGATTCTTGTTTAAATTATAGTTTACTGTTCTGCGCCCCGCTCAGAAGTGAATTACCTTAAGCAGCAGTATTAATAACACGGTTATAATTAAGCTTCATTACTGTAGGCAGTTTGCTGAAACAAATTGCTTCTTCATTATTATTATGGCACCTTTGGTAAAAAGACATTTCCCCAGAATGCGACCTTGATGCTTTATATAGCAAAAGCTGGGAGATGATAGAGATGTAAGGATGAATTAGCATCTTTTACCTTCTATATCAAGCTCATTAAAAGGAAAGCAACTCAAGTCAAAACCAAGCAGCCTTGATGGAAATTTTAATCTGAGCGAAATGGATAATGAATAGGTTTGAACTTTTCCTGACATTTTTATGGCAGTGCTTTATTTATATTATGCTTCTGCTAAAACATAAATAAATAAAGCAGGAGCAGGGTGGAGGATGGACAGGAGACGGGCTGCCTACCCCAGGGTGGCCGCAGAGCCTGCTGGCCAAGCCAGGGCATGGGCAGGGCACCGAGCTGCTCCCCCTGCCACCAGCTTCCCGTCCCCACATGGAGCAAGGTGGAAGCCCACTTTAAAGCCCACCAGGTCTCAGGACAGCGAAGCTCCCAGGTTATCCCTTCCACTCCCATATTTTTCATCTGAAGTCCCCAAAATGCTCAATCCTCTCCCCGCAGCAGCTGTTTCCTGGGGGGGGCTGCTCCCTCCAGCCACCAACACCACCCTCCATTTGATTTCCTGTTCCATTTAGGACAACCATAACTGTGCTGTATGCAACTGCATCCTCATCAGCAGAAGACCCTGACACTTATTAACGAAGCCTCCTAACGCCTGGAGGAAGCGGTGCCATTCACACCAAGCAGCTGCTGGCTACCACAGCAGGGAGCAGTGGTGGTGCAGGTTTTCACGAGCTCTCCCTGTCTATCCGTGTGCACCCTGAAACATGGACCACGCGCTTCTTAGAAGTGTTCAGTTCCAAAACTTCACCCAATGCCTAAGCTCCCCCAAACTCACAGGGTCTAAGGGTGCTCAGCACCCTTACAGAGAGACTCAAGGCACTGCTCTCGTTTGCCTTTGCCACCCCAAACAGAGGAACCGAATCCTGCTCTCCTTCCACCACACCATTTTTGATTGCCACAGTGCAAAAACTCTCCTGCCAATGCTTCTTGCAGGTGATGCCTGTTTTGAAAGAACTTCCCCATCCCTGCTGACCATCTGCAAGAGAAGAGCACAAACCATCTGAGAACAAACAGCCCTTGGGACAAGATGGGCTTGTCTTGCAGCGGGTGCAGAGCTCCTGGCACCCTGCAGCACCCAGGGGCCTCCAGCCAAAACTCACACCCAGGTAGCCCCGAGATAACCGCTGCAGCACAGCTCACACCTCACTTTCCCCGCAGCTATTAAAACTAAGTGAGACATTAATTTCTGCATTGTAAGTGCTCAACAACTGAAACAGGACATTATGGAGGGGATGCAAATAGATTTTTAGAGTCTAGAAAGATAAAGGCAAAGCAGTTTTGGAAAAGAGGAGAGTAAGAGGGTACAGAGAGAGGAAGCAACCAGTTTGAGTACTACATCAGAGGGATGATTACAGGTGGGAGAAGGGGACACTGCCTGAGCAGAAACACTTGCAAAGCACATTCAGAGCCAGGGGATTCGCTCAGCCCAGCCAAACCAAGAGAGCCGAGAGGAAACAAGCTGACAGAAATAACCTTTCTCTTTCTCCTGCCCCCAAAAGAGGTCCTGAGCCCCACTCCCTTCCCTGGGGCATCTCTGGCAGGTCACATTGCCTGCACAGACAGAGTCACTCCCTGGAGCATCGCTAACCACAGCCACTCTCCTCAGCCAGCCCTCAGAGGGAGCAACGGTGCTCGGCCTTTCCTTCTGTGCCATCCAAGATACCTGGTGGCCCATCGCCAGCAGCAGCAGACAATTAGCCCTCAATTATCACCATTAGCACTTTCACCTACACCACCTGCAAGTCCATCTAGCAGAGCTGCAGCCTCTCTCCACCTGGGCCAGGGAATAGGGAAACCTTTACCCCTTTGCTCCAAACCTCACTGGCTAAAGCCCTGCTCTGGACACAGTCCCATTCCGCCGACAGCCTGCCTCCAGCAGGACACATGGATTCTCAGGGATGGGGACTAGCGGCTACATGTTCTCCCTCATGGGGGGCTTGAGCGTTTCCATGAACAGCAGAAGTAGCACCAGAAGAATGAGTTGCAGCAACTTTTGCATACACTACTGGGCTAAAAATGGAGAAAACACTGCATATACCTTATAGTAGTCTCCTGGCTTCCAAACAGGCCTCAAGAGCACCCCCAGACTCATCTCTGCTGGTGAGGGCTGATAAGAGCAGGAGGGCAGCAGGGGAGGGTGCCCCCCACCCCATGCTTGCTGCCTCCAGGACCTGGGTGAGCCCTGCAAGAAGGTGCAGGAGGTGCTGCTGCTGCTGCGCCTCTCAGCTTGTGTCTCTCCTGCTAAAAGCAGGCTGTCAGGCAGCATGACCGTAAAGGCTCCCCTGTAATGTGTGGCAGCTGCCCTCCCCACCAGGTGCTCTGCTTTCATCCCTAAAGAACCAGGGATCCCGATCCTCACCTGACACCCACCAGCACCCCTGGTGATGCCTGTGGAGGATTGGCTCTACCCTGTGCCCCGCAGCTCTTGCGTTCTGCATGCAAGGTGGTTACTGCACTGACAAGAAAAGATACCTCATCCTGAAAAATCAGCAGTTGCCTCTGAAAACCCTTCCATCCCACCACCCTTCCTACAGCTGCCCTCATAGCGCTGCCTGACTGGTGGCACGCATCTGCATCAGCTTCGGCTTCTGCCTTGGTGGCACCAGCAGCTCTGGGGATACGCTGGCACCAGCCGTGCAGGGAAATGCGCCGTGTCTGACCTGGCAAAGCCGAGACTCCAACTTTAACGACCCTTCAAACTCTCATCATTTGCTTCCACGTGGTTCCTAACAGCCCTCTGTGAATGACTGTTAGCATGCAATTAAACCACCTTCTCAAAAGGTTACCGATAAAAATATTTTTCCCCAATGTTAAATGGGGCATTTATTGGGTCTGGCCATGACCTTTAGCATGACAGGATTTAACACTGTCTCTGCTGAGGCTCTGAGCTCACTCAGACCATGCGCCCCAACACACAGGGGTGCGCAGGGGCTGTGGGCCCCCCCCCGGGCAGGAGCAAAGGCAGCATCTCCCCCGAGGGAGCCGGCTCCCTGCTGCCCCGCTCCTCCGCATTCAGTGCCGCACTGTGAACACTCCCATGTACATTAAATGTCCCCTTCAAACCTGTAGAGCTGCTCGTTGGACACGTCCCTAGCCCAGGTGGGAGTCCCCCGGCCCTGCTCCAGGGCAGCTCTCGGACCAGTGTGCCCAGTCCTGGAGCCAGAGCGGCGTGGGATCCAGTGGTGTGGGTGCCAAGTGCTCCTTAAAAATGAATTTTCGTCTCCATGATTTCCTGGGGCGTTCAGCCCCACAAGTTGACAATTCACTATTATGTAAGAACTTCCCTTTCTAAATTCGCATCCGAAATCTCTCCCCCTCTCCACACATGCGTGCCTCCGCATGTCTGTGTACACACACTCATTAAACAAATGCTAGCTATCAATTTCACTGAGTGCTTATTCTGATAATAGCTATATTTATCATTTAGCATCTCTGGATGCAGTTCAAGTTTAAAATCTATTATGGGTATTATGATATTTAATAACTGTGTTTTATTTTGAAATGCAATAAAAAATAAAGATAAGGAGACTTTTTTTTAAAGCCCCCTCCTGGGCTCTGAATCCATCTCTGTCACTGACACGCTGGGTGACCTTGGAGAGGTCGCCTATTCTCTCCGTGGTGGAGCTTCTGGATCACAAGATGGGGATAATCATACGATCTGCTGCCCGGGGGTGTTGTGAAGCCTCCTTCTTAATTACTGTTTATAGAGTGATTTCATCTCCCTAGACAGAAGGGGTGAGCTCTTGTTGGTGTTTCATCCAAGAGTAGCTGGACCCCTCCGATGCGATGCTGTAGTTGAGTGATACAGGATGGCTCCCTGTCCCCTGGGTCACAATGGGAGAAGGGACAAGGTAGCGATGGGGCCCAGGATGGGGCAGGGCTGAGCCACACATCCCCATGTTCTTGCCCAGCCCTCTGTCACTCTTCCCATACGTGCCTGTACGTGAGAGCATCATCACTAAATCACCTCTTATGCTGGCCAGAACATCCCCCGGACCACCCCTGAGTGTTTCATGGAGAAGCAGCAGCTGGGTGATGGGAACGGAGGCTGGGAGGAAGGATGAGGGCTGTGGCGATCAACGATGGCCCCCGACCACCAGCCAGCACCCTGGAAGGGTAGCCACAACATCTACCATCCCTGCAGGGCCCTCGTGCCGAGGACAGGGATGCAGAGGCTAACATTACTGCTGCCATCACGTGTCCTTGCCTGGGGAGACAACGGAGCCAGCCGGAGGCTGTGTGCCACAGCGCTCACCAGAAACCCACTGTGTCAAAATCACCTTTTGTGCTTACGTGGCAATTTACCTCCCTCGAGCATTAGGCAAATGTTCCTCTTCTCCAGCCGCTTCGAGGCAGGAATTATGGCCAATATCAATATATAGCCCTGTCCTCAGGAGCTGGCAAGGGCTTGCAGCACCCAAACCCCCACAAAGTGCCTCGGAAGCTGCCCAGTGCTTTGGAGGTGCTGGGCACCTGCCCGCAGGCGGCCAGGAGAGCCCGGCCCTGAGGTGTCCACAGCTTTGGTGGACAGTGATGCCCCATGGGCTGCCCGGTGCTGCCCCAGGCGGGGAAGACCCCCAAGGCTGGTTTCAGAGGTGCGGCAGGGCAGTGAGCATTGGTCTCCCACACCACTTATCCGGCTGCAGCTGATCAGCAGTCGGCACGGAGAGGCGGTGAAAGGAGGAGACAATGCAGAAGAAAGGGCTGGAGCAATCTTTTCCACCCAGCTGCCAGCCTCATCTCTGCGAGTGCTCCTGAATAGCGACGAGCAGCTAACACCGCTTTGTCTGCCTTATTGGGGCGAGCAGCCGCCATGCCATGGTAACTGCAGCCTCGGGAGTGGGGCGTGCTGGGTGGCTTGCCAGCCTCGGGAAGGAGCTGCCAGCCTGCCTACTGCCACCAGATAAGGTCACCTTCTGCTCAGGTTCCCCTCCCGGTCTCCAGCCTTGGTGGCATTTCGCTGGGGAGGAGAGCCTCCCGCAAAGGCAGCGGTGGAGCAGGATGCTCGGGAGGGAGGGATGCTCGCAGCCGTGCAGGTGAAGGGCGCAGGGCTCCGAAACAGCCCGGTGGTATGGCTCGCAAGCTGCTATGGGCACCGGGGGCTGCCCGGGGCTCGCCCCAAATGCCTCCTGGCATCCCCTGCCTGTGGGGCTGCCCCTCGGCACACTCCTCACTATTGTTTGGCACGCTGCCCACAAGGGGACGGATCCTTTACCCTCTGTTTCAAGCACACAGCACAGGAGGAAAGCTGTTACCTCCCTCCCTGCTCCCGTGCCCCTGGTGTACATTTAAACTTTGATACAGTCCTGGCAGGCACTGCCTCTCGCCATCTTGGCACAGCTAAGGTACCACCTTGGAAACTGGGCATCCTCCATAAGGACACAAGGCGATGCCAGCTCCACCTGGGGTGCAGAGAGCCCTGTGTGCATTCAGTGGAAAGCACGAGAACCACCCTCGGGAGAAGGCACGACGTACAAGTTCAGAAGTCGGTCACTATTATTATTTTATTATTAATAATAATCCACTTCTTTCAGCAGTGCCAGGCTTACTGCCCCCGTTCACTGCCCTTAGACTGCACGGTCCAGCGGCCTTACACCCTTCCACCACAGAGTGGACAAACAATTTGCATAACTTAATTAAATTTACAGTAATCTCCACCGAAGTCAGCCTGTAAGGGATGGTGTGTACATGGTCTTAAAGCAAATCACGGCTAGTGATGAAAGAGCCTATTTCAGTTAAGTAAATTATGAGGAGGCGGGTGATGTCCTCAGTATAATAATTCCATGTGAATTATTTATATGGAATCTGCAATTACACTGAGCAAAACAGTGTTGTGTGCATAAAGCACACTTAATTATCCAACCACCTGTTAGGCGCGCCAGCGCAGCCGACGGCAGCATCCTGCAGGAAGGGAGCGAGGAGGCGGGATGAGCCGGGGACCTGGCCGCAGGCACCAGGGCTGGGAGGAGCGGGGGCTTGTGCCCCGGGGAGCCCCCACCCCAAGCAGCCTGCGCAGAAGGGGCAGCAGCAGGAGCCAGCAGGGAATTTTCTGGTGGTCCAGAAAATGCTCCATTTCAGGTCAACTTCAAATGATTATTTCCACCCTGACAAAGGTTCTGTTTAGTTTTTTATTGTTTTTTTTTTCTTTTTTTAAGCTACCATCTAGTAGATTGTTTTAAATAAAAATGATTACCTGTTTGCATCAATCCGCGGAGAATTTCACAGGGCAAACAAACTCACTTCAGCAGAGATCCAAGGCAAGAGTCAACCCAGCCCCAAAGAAGGAAAAATCCCCTCTCCTCCTGCCCCCAGTTCCCCACTTCATGCTCCGACAGAGGTTTTCTCGGTGATAACTCAACTGTTTTGGCTGAGTCACTGACCTGGCAGAGCATGTGCTTTCAGCCCATCAAAGGATGGACCAGTCCTGAATGTTTAATGGAAAGTAATGAGTGTTTTTTTCTTTAAAGATTTACCATGTATAAATGTATGAGCGTATTAAAGGCAACAATTAACTTTATTGGAAACTTTATATTCTCCAGCCTCATTAGAACTGCCAACAAGATCTATTATTAGTATTACTATGCAGATAATGTTATAAAAAGGGTATTTAAAGTGGATAGTTTTGCACTGAAATAAAATATCTTTTCTTTTCCCCATTCTTTCTGCCTCTCTCCCTTTTGCCCTGTGTTGCTTTGCACCAGAGACCTGGGCCAAGACCCGAGTCTTTTTCAATCTCATCTCCCACGCTCCCCACCCAGCTCGCCCCCGCCCCCGCAGGGAAAGGGGCTGCACCAGGAAGCCTGGAGTTTTGCTCTGATCCTGGCTTTACTGGTCGAAGATCAGACAGTCTGGCCATTTCTGGCCATGCTGGCGAGTGCCATCGAGCAGGATTAGGGGGCTGGAACATCTTTCTTATGAGGAAAGGCTGAGGGACTTGGGTCTTTTTAGCCTAGAGAAGAGAAGGCTGAGGGGGAAACTCATCAATGCTTACAAATACTTAAAGGCAGGGTGCTGGGAGGATGGGACCTGTCTTTTTTCAGCAGTGCCCAGTGATAGGACAAGAGGTAACAGGCACAAACTTGAACATAGGAAGTTCCATCTGAACATGAGGAGGAACTTCTTTGCTTTGAGGGTAGCCGAGCACTGGAAGAGGCTGCCCAGAGAGGTGGTGGAGTCTTCGACTCTGGAGACATTCCAAACCTGCCTGGACGCCGTCCTGTGCAACCTGCTCTAGGTGACCCTGCTCTGGCAGGGGGGTTGGACTGGATGATCTCCAGAAGTCCCTTCCAACCCTTGTGATTCTGTGATTCTGTGAGCGGGGGACTGGGGAGTGGTGAGGGAGGGCCAGCCTGCCCCAGGGGAGGACGAGGAGGAGGAGGAGGATGCCGAGGTCTGGCAGAAAGCGTGCTGCATGGACAGCCTCCTCCCCACTCATGGGACAGGTTCAGGTCTTGAAATGAGTCAGGTTTCTTTACAGAATCCCAAGTACTCATTAAAACAGCAAGGACAGAACAAAGGACTGGTGTGTTTTTGCCAGAGACGACCCTGATAACCCAAAAATATTGTCCACGGGCTGCTGGAACTGGAATAATGTAGATTAAGAAAGTCTTTGGTGGCGTTTGCCTTTCTGCAGCAAACCTGTGAACTTTTTAGGGAAAAAGACACGCTTCATCAGCTTAGTTATTTAATTAAATCCCCTGCCTTCTGTAGGGAAAATTGTCAGTGGTAAAATTCCTTCTGCCCCACCGTGACTTCAGAGCAGCAGCGACTCTGCCATGCCCGGCTGCCTGGGGGGAACGCTATTCTGCCTAGGCTGCTTTGCATCGTTCAATCGCTCACCTCTCCTAATGATGCCTAATTTTTTTGCTGTTTTGTAATACATTTACATTTCTCACCCATGACGTCTGCTTTTCTTGCAGGGCTCCAATTTCAGTGTTGTCATCCCAAAGCTTCCTTTCACCGAATCCCTTCAGAGCAACAGGTAGCAGCAGGAGAAAAGGCAGCCTTTAAAGAATAAAGAAACAAAAAGGTTTCCTTTTGTGACACAAATGTCAGGACGCCTTCTCCTCTTGCTACGGTTGTGTTTTGAGTGATAATTTAAAAAATGAAGTCAAAACTCACAGCAGAAGTCGGCTGAGACTCCAGCTGGCCCCTGCCCCGCAGCAGCGTGGTGGGAAGGTGAGGGGACGCTGCCAGCTTTGCCTCTCCCAAGCCTCCAGGAAAATCCCAGGGGGAGCAGAAAGCACCTGGCTCGGCGCCCAGCCAGGGGACCCAAGGAGACCGGCGGGGCTGTTTGGAAATGAGAGAGCTGCTGCCGAAACCTGTAAGCCGCTGGTGAACAGCAATATTTCAGCTGGCGTCAGTCCCCAAGGCACCGCCGAACAGAGTGAGAGGTGTTCGGGGACCCGGGACATGGACTCTGTCATCATAAAAAAGAATCTGTTTAATTTGTGGGTTTAAATTTTAAATAACTGTTGGAGCAGAGCTGCTCTCAGCTCTCGACCCAGCGCTCAGCTGCACTATTCACATTCTGCTTCTGCAGGAGTCCCCAGGGGGGATTCAAATGCCATTTAAATGAGCTCATTTCTCCTTCCTTTCTTAATATTTCTCCAGTGCGGGGCAGGGGCAGGACAGCTGTGCCTCAGGCCCCAGCTTCCACTCGTCCCTGTGATGCCCCCAGACGCACACAGCACCGTTCATCCCTGCCAGGACCAGAGCCGGAGCGCAGCCTGGGGTGCCAGGACAGCGTGATGAGTGGCAGTGGACTCTGCTCCGGCAGACCCAGGATGAGCATTTCAGTTCAGGGGGTCTCCCCTGTCCTCTTGTTCAGCGCTGAGGCTGGATGTGGTGGGGATGGTTGCTGTGCCCGATGTGGCTGCTCCTCCATGCTTTACCCAGAGCAGCTCCAGCTCCCTGCCTCCCGCGCCTGGGCACTTTCCATCACGTTTATTACACCCTCCAGCCTAATTAACAGAGAGGAGTCAAAGGACCCGAAAGCAATGATTGTAATAAATAATCACTCGATGACCGCAGAGTTAATATTCCACCAGGGTCTCCTCCTGGCCTCCAGAAGAAACGGCAGAGAGAGAGAAGGGAAGAGAAATGAAGCCTTGCAGCATGACATGTGGAGGACTGCCTGGAGGAGAGTAGCCCTCCTCCGAAGGCTCCCTGTCTTTTCCCACTTCACCTCCTCCCTGAAAACTTTCAGGCAATAGCAACAACTTTTTTGGTAGGTCTTTGACATGGTGTCCAGGGTCTGGGATTTGGAGACATGCAGGAAACTGTGAAACGCTGTAAAAATCAGCATGTGCCAACTCATCTCTTCCAAAGGGATTGTCCCAGAGGGAATGGGGCCACCACATCTTGGACTGCTGCAGCTCTCCGCTTCTCGTGCCAGCCTGTAGCTCCTGACACACCAGGGTCTTGATCCCATGCCCATGGAAACATCCACAGCTCAGAAGAAGATGGAGCATGCAGAGGCATTGGGATCACTGCCCTGCTGAGGACATGCAGACAGCGAGGTCTTCATCGTACCATCTCCTCCTCCAAGGGAGGGTGGCAGAGGATGCTCCGGGTGCTTCACTACATCCTGGTGCATCCCGCTTCACTGCAGAGCTCCGGCTGGTTTCCCAGGCACTGCCACAGTGCCAGGAGCGCTCCACACTCCCTGCGAGGTTCAGAGGCTGCAGCGGGATGCTGTGTGCAGCCCCGTGCAATTATCTGTGGAGAGCGTGGCTGTGCTGATAATTTGTTAGCTCCACGCATATCTCCACTAATTATAAATCTCAGCTGAGATTTGCATTTTTATGAAATGCTTGTGCTAGAAATCTTTATAAAAAACCCGTACATATTAATTCAATCTAATCTCGGTCATTTCAGGTTCCGTAAGAAAGCATTTTCGTAAAGCTACCAAGCTAACATCTGTAACTTTTCAGTTTCCCCAGAGAGCATACCTTCACGTTAAGTTGTACATTTATCTTCCGAGATGGTGCTTATAATGAGAGCTAATGAAGTGCGAGCCCTCTGCAGCCCAATGCTGGACGCAGTGGCCCAACCTGTGCCCTGGGGATGCTCGGCCACGGCCGTGCCCACCAAGCTTTGCAGGGGGGAAGGTCAGGGGAGCTATTTCTACTGTTGTTTGCCTTCCTGAGGTGTGGGACCGAGGCAGGAAAGCATGCCAGGGTTCAGGTGTCCCCCCAGCCCAGGCTCCAAGCAGCAGCCACTGCTCCTTCCCCAGGCAGGGCACTTCCATCAGCCTCGCCCGGCGGCGGGAGGCACGTCCTGTGCTTTGCTCTTTGGCTGTTTTCTGTTTAATCCATGACAACGCCCTGGAGAAGATGAAGAAACACGGCACGTGAGGCCTGGGCATCTCGTGCAAATGACTTTCTTCCCTTTGGTGGGGACTCTTTTAAGTGGGCCTTTCCCAGCTGAGGCTCAAAGCCAGTAATTTCATCAGCAATTTGTATCTCATTTGAAATGCCTTTGTCTGGAGTCAGGGGAAAAAAAGATTAACTTTTCCTCCCTGAAATATGGCTGCCGGATGTGAGGGAATAGAGAAGGCAAATAAGCAAAGCAAAGTTAAGCTTTGTGTATAGAGCCGGAGGCTTAACGGTGCAGATTACAACAGCAGGTGATGAGCAGCTCTAGCCTCTGCTGTGTAGGCTGTGCAAAATCCTGTTAAACCGCAAAGGCGGTTTAGCTACAGCTTCCCCTTTCAGAAATGATTGAGCTGAAATCCCAGGGACTGACGGCCCCCGGGGACCGGCAGCGATCTTGCTGCGGGCCAGGAGGAGTCCTGGGAGGGCTGAGCCGTGCTGAGGGACGCGCGGGGGCTCAGAGCCCGTCCTCTCCCCCCGGCACTGGCAGGGAGCCGCTCCTGCGCCTCGCACCTTTTCAGCGGTGGTTAATGAAGAGTGAACCCGGCAGGATGAAAGCGCGATGGGAAACAGAGCAGGCTAAGGGACGACACAGGTGAGCAACCAAAACACAGGAGAAGAGTGTCTTGAGGCAAGCTCAAGGAAAGGTCAAGAGCTTTATTTACTGCCTTAAATAATTTATTAAGTGCCCATCTTCAAAGACGCTGTTGCCGAGTACAAAAACAGAACCAGAGAGGTAACACGAACAGGGGCCGAGGGAGCAAGAGGGTGGCAGGCAGAGCGGCGTGGGTGCTGGGAGAGCCTTCCTTTGAATCCCTCTTTGGATCCAGATCCCTCAGCGTCCGCCCAGTCTGCCAGCAAAGGCAACAGATGCTGGTGAAGTTTCTGGCCATTAGCTGCTAATAAGAAACTAATTAGCTAATTAGTTAATATTTGGTCCTTTGGACTGGGTTCTGTCTGCGTCTGCAGATCTGGGCTGATTTCAGCCGGCCTGGGTCCAGCTGAAGGCAGTGCCGTGACCTCCACCGACTTTTGGGGAGGGAGACAGCCTTTGCTCCATCCCGCGGGCAAAACCCTCGGTGGCGAGTGGCTCTGCGCTGGCGGCACAGCCGCTGCAGCCCATGTCAGTTCTGGCAGGGTGGCACCCATGCGGATGCCCCCCTGCACCCAGGACATAGACCTTGGAGGGCAGGCAGTCTTAGCAGGGCACCCACCACCCAGGCCATGCGATGGCTGCCAGGGCAACAGCCAACACCATTTGACCAGAAAACTCTCGCCATCACCTCCTTGGACTCATTTTCTCCTCCCCATGAAGCGGTGGGCTGTGGGGCTGCAAGCCCCCTGCCTGCCTGGGGGAGTTGGGAGGTGTCCCAGCTTCATTCTTCTCCGGGAAGGCGAGGAAGCTCCCGGGGGCTGGAAAACACATGCTGCTGTTTCATGAGGGTTCCAATCCCAAGTCTCTGGTACCACACAAGAGGTAAAACATTCCCAGGGTAGGCAGCACATCCCTAGAGCTTGGCCCAGGCTACACTCAAACTCCCTGGCCCCTTTCATGCAGAAGCAAGACACACATTTACCCTTTGCTGAAGAAACACCTGCTGGAGGCTCCTCTTGGTTGCCCCCACACGGAGCTGGGAGCCAACATGGGTGCTTCCCGATGCCGGCCAAGGGGCTTTTCCAGCGGAGCAGCCCCTGCACTGCCGGGGGATCTGGCAGCTGCTGGGACACAGGGCACGCTGCAGCCCGGATGGCTCCAGATGCGCAGGATCACCAGGTGAGCCTTAGAAAAGGAGCCAAAGTTTTCGGGCTTTTCCAAAGCGATCCTCCAGTCCCCACGAGGTTTGTCCTTCACCAGGAATTAGAGCCAAATTTCCAGTGCTTTCCTCCTCCATCTGCCCCGGCTTTAGTTGAAATGCAACATTTTACTCCAGCAATCAGTAGGTAATCTTGTCAGCATTACTTAGAGAAGCTGGGTCTGTCCTGCCCATCTGATGCTCTGTGCAGCAGAGGGAAAATCACGCCTCCCTCTTGAAAGGAAGGGAAAAATTAAGGTTGACTTTGGCACAGGAAAACAAGCAATCCAGAGATGACAATGTGCCACAGGAGCTTAAAATAAGCATCAACTAATTCAAACAAAAACAAATCTGCATTGAAAACAGACTCTTCCCCAGACCACATCCCCACTTTAAAGTGCCTTTGAATCTTCCCCGGTGCATTTAGAACATGCTCTCCCTTCACAGCCTCTCGCTCACTTTGTTTTGCTGTTTGGTAGCAGGCAAATGAGGGCTGAAGTTTGAAATTATGTTCTCTTATTAGCATGCATGCAAATGCTAATAAATAGCTCTGCATGCTGCCCAGGCTCCGGGTGCTCTGTGCTCTGCCCCAGCACCCCTCCTGCAGGCACATGGGCAGGCGAGCAGGGCAAGGGCAAACAGGCATTAAAAAAACGTGTTTCCACGTGTTTTTTTTTCTAACAGCATAAAAACCAGTTCAGCTTAGGGGCACAACCTGGGCTGTGAGCTTCAGCAGCTTCAGCTCCTTCCCTGCCCTGTCCCACCTCTCCCAAGGTGAGCGGCTGCAGGAAAAGCGGCTTCCAACACCAGCAGCAAAGCGAAAAAATGCAGAAAATTGGAAGGTCATCCTCAGGCAGCAGCTGACATCCTTGAAAACCGCCCCACCTCAGCTGTAAATGGATATATTCAGGGTAACTGTTGGTTTGGTCCTTAAGGACTGCTGCTTACGAGCTGGTGTCGCCGTTTGCCAGGCTCTGAGTGGAGCCAAGATTGGCACAAGCCGCCCGGTTCCCAGAGCCACGGGAGAGAGAGGGACCAGAGTTCAGGGTGGGTGAAGGAGCCAGCACTGGAACTGCCCCGGCACTGCAAGTGTCCTCCCTCCGGCACCATGTGCTGCTGTGTGCACGTACACCGGCTTGCCCGCCGCTCTTCGCTCTCCACACAGAGAGACTGATATTGCTTACGAAAGGAAGAGTGGGAGAAAGGGAGGAGAAAACTCCCTGGGAGGCCGGCCAGCATCTCCAGCAGCATGTCCGTCCCCTCCAGACACTGCCGAGAGCTCCTCTGTGTGCTGCACGGGAGACGGCATCGATAATTAATAAATCTTGTGGAAGGGTGTGGAAGAGGCTGTCGGATGTGCAGGCAGCGCAGGCGCTGCCGGAATTGATGAGGGTGAGGGCTGAATAGCTGCCTCTAATGAACGTATTGTTCTTTACGTGCTGCTCTCCTGCGGGGTGATGGATGAAGCTCACGGATCAGCCCTGGGTGCTCAGGTCCTGAGCTGTAACCCCACATCCCAGTGCCGGTGCCTGAGCTGCCCCATTCCCAGCACAGGGGCATGGGGGCACACAGCGGCATGGAAGGCGGCAGAAGTGTCTTCAGCCAAAGCCCAGCGCTGTGCCGGGTGCCCGGGCACGGCGGTGCTCTGTGGCCCAGCAGGCACGGGGGCAGGCAGGCAGGCAGCTGCTGCCCGCTTGTTGCAAGGGAGGCTGAGGGCTTCTTGCTGGCTGCTGGTTTTGGGGCAGATTATGGATTGTTTGCTATGGAATTTCAAATGATCACTTAAGTAGCTAATTAGCTCGTAGCAACTTGGAGCAACCTGGGTGTAGTGTGTATTTAAGTGTTTAATGCCTTTTTTTTTTCCTCTCTCTTCCTTTCTAATTGGCATTTAATTAAAAGAATAAATAAAAAAAGAAAAGCAGCTTTGCCTGGACTGCTTGGGTTTAAATATTAAACAGTTTGCTTCTCCTTGAGAAGTGCTGCAGTTCGGGCTCTCGCAGCAGAGGTGAGGCGCAGGGGGACGGGTGCGGGTCGTGCCCAGGTGCGGGAGCAGAAGGTGTGCTGGCAGACCTGCAGGGACCCCGTGGAAGGAGGGGGATTGCCGGCACCACAGTGGCAGCACAGCCTCCGGCACGTAGCAGGGCTGCCTTCTGCCAGGGGGTCGCTTCCAGCAGGAGGAAGAGCTGGACACCCCATGCCGGCCATTTGCAGCTCCTGCCGCTGACCGGCCGGGGTCGATGCCTCCCTCTCACCTTGTATCCTCCTTCCTCAGCACATTTTCCAGCAGAGATCAGGACTTGGCAAGGCTCCCCTTGGCTTCCCCCTGCGAAAGCAGCCTCCGTGCCCCCAGGAAGCCCGAAAGGGGATGCTCGAGAAGGAAACATCCATTAGTGAAGCACTCGATAACTTCTGCTTTCTGATTTATTGCGTTCCCTAATGTCTGAAAATCGCCCAGCGCTCTGGCTTCCTCTCTTGGCGAGAGCGCAGGCACTGGCTGGCCCGTCAGATGAAGTTATAACAGCTTTGGGAGGGCTCTGATGTCTCTACCGCTGCTCCGACAAGGATGAGGCAGTCCGGAGGAGCCCCGGAACAAAGCGGTGGTTTCAAAGCCCTTCTCTCTGGAGGCGTAATTAGAAAAGGGGAAGGAGGAGCACGGCTCCCCGCCTGCCGCATCCCCTGGGAGAGGTCTGGGCTGTGTCCAGGGCTGTCCTTGGTCCCCCAGCATCTCCCACCCCAGCAGGTACGACCACGTCCCCATCCTCAGGGTGGCCAGGCAGCACCTCTTGGAAAGATCCATGCCTGAGGAGGGAAAAAATCCCGGCTGTACTTGCCACAGCGGAGGACCAACTGCTCTGAGAAGTAGATGTCCAGAAGTTTAACTTTCCTCATCTTCATTAGAGTTTGGGTAGATTTGATGCAAAACATAGCAAAAGTACATGCCTGTGAATACCAAGCATGTTAATAGGTTAAAGTAAATCTAAAGTAACATTTGAAAGCTGAAAGATGAAAGTAGATCACAGGGCAAAGATCAAACAATCTAGAACCACTTCTAAGCCTTTTAGTGCTATGGATTATTAGCATTTGAAAGTGAAGAGCATTAGTGAAAGAAGAGGATGGGGGGCACGGGAAGGAATTTCTGTCGTGCAGATAAAAAGGGAAGTAAGTGACAGCGGAAGAGGAAGAATGAAAATTATCTGGCTTATTAAGCGCCACACAGAAAGGCTGTGTACATGCAAGCACACGCACGCCAACAGGGAATCACCGGCTTATTTTTAGATGGTGGGCAGAGGCCTCGGGCTGTGGCTCCACTGGGATGCTTCCTGGGAGCCTTCCAAGCATGCAGCGGGTCTGTCTGCACCAGCATGGGGCGGAAAACCTCCCAACAGGAGCAGCAGCGCCAAGAGCTGGGACAGCCGCTGTCGGGTACCAACTGCTCAGAGTTGCCCCGCATACAGGCAGGTCCTGAAAAAGACATTTAATTGTAAAATCAACTAATGCACTTTATTTCCTATGGAAAGCTCTGGGAGGAGCCTCTGGTTTGTATACCTGTGCAAAACCAGTGTGTTGTTCAGCAAACCCACGGTGGGCAGGAGCAGGGAAAGTCCAGCAGCCCCTGATGTGGCAGGAGAGAGGGGAGCCCGGCAAAACCAGGGAGAAAGCAAACAGCCAGAAGGCAGCAGCTGTGCTAAGACAATACCGATGACTGCTAACAAAGATGTTCAGTGCTGGAATATATATATTTACAGCCTTTCATCTGTACCGAGAGCTCCCCCAGCTCGCCAGTTACCCTCCCCAGAGCTGCAGCCAGGCTGGGAAGCGCATCAGGGTAGGAGACAGCCAGCACTTAGCCGGCTGCATGCCCTGTGGGGGCAAGGACTCAGCATCCCCCAGGCACCCGGAGAGCTGCACCTCTTTGAAAGTGCTGTGTCTCGTAAAACAGGGCCCTTGGGAAGAGTCCAGAGCTGGCTGTCATTCCCCTCTGCCCTCGCCGCACCTCTGGGAGCTGCTGCCGGGGGCAGGAGGGTTGCTGCAGTGGGATGCTCACGGAGATGCTGTCGCACACCCACAGGCGCTGATGATGCTTCCCAGCACTGGGAGCGGCTGGGCGCTCTGCACCCCTGTGTCCACACACCACGTTTCAGGTGCAGAACCTTCTCTCTGGTGATAACCCATGACGCTGAGATGTGCCTCACGAGGAAAGCTTACAGCAATGGCAATTAGAAAAGACAACCCATGTTGTACTCACAGCCTGAACCAGCCCGCGCCAGAGTCAGTAACAAAGGAGCTTTTATGTCACGGTCTCTTTGTGCAGCACAATTGCCTTTTAGCCTCTTTCGGCGACATGTGGTACGACTCCAGAGTGGAAGAAGGCTCAAGTTGGTTCAATGCTTATTTAACTTAAACCAGCCAGCATATATTCCACTGGAATACTTACACTTCTACCTGTCTATGCCCATGCAGTGCCTGCGCTCACTCCAGCAGCTCCACAGGTGCGCACAGAGAGATGGGAGCTCCCCAGGCTTGGGTACCGGGAAGGGGCGGCCGGGATGCGGAGCCTCTGATCCATCCCCGGAGCAGGTTTGTCTCTGCGCTCAGGGGCCAGCATGACCACGGCCGGGAGGCAGAAGCAGCTGCAAGGCAAGGGCCCCCGCCCCCTGCCCCGACTTACGGCTTCTTGGTGTGTAACCTGCAACATCTTTCTTCCCCTTCCGCTGATTTACATACAGCAGTAATTGCACACAATTAGGCCTAACAGAGCACACAGATATCTAGCTCGCATCGCTTCTGGATGCAGCCTTTTTCTTCCGTTTAAGGGTTGCCAAAAACACTCCTAACGTAAGCGTTGTGGGATTCCATTAACTAATGTTTGCAAAAGCTTCCTGTGATATCGTCCTATGTGTATTCATTTGGTTACCTGGGTACCGGGATGAAAGCTGCCACGGTGAGAAAGACATTAGCCGATCCCCAAATAAAAGGTAAGTGGCTCTGGGTGGAGTTTCGCAGCCGCATCCCTTTGGAGTGCCTGGGGAGGGGAGCCTGGGGACCAGGGCAGGGGACCCTGTGGGTACCAGACACCCCCAGCACCTCCACTTGTCTCGGCTGTTCATCTGTGCGGCTGCAATTTCAAGTAGTGAATTATGAGAGAGGAGAGAGGGAGAAAGCGAATGCCATATCTATTATATGCAGCCTTGGCTGTAATAAACAGTGAAGCTGACTGTTCCCAGAGGGACTTGCTAATATAGGAGATTGATTCACTGCAGTGTAACCCCCCAAGGGCTTTACACACAACTCTGACTAAACTTCCTATAAAATCAATCCAGCCTTTTCACCACTTTTGACAGGCTGTTCTAATATTAATCTACTCCCCTTGTCAGTCAGCTCCACTAACAAAGGCTCTAATGATCTTTAACCAGGCGCAAGAAATACTACACAAGTAGGTGGAGGATTCCTGGATCCCTCCAAAAGAAAAAAACCTATCCTTTGCATAGGTGAAGGACTTGCATCGCTGCTGAAAATAATAACATTGTAATTATTATTAATAATAATAGCGATGAAGATGCAAACAGCTTGCAAGGCAAGGCTGGGCCCGGCCGATGAATGTATTTTGCCTGCCCCAGGAAGGTGCGTGCAGAGCAAGGACCTGCCTTGGTGAGATGCCGGGGAGGAAAAGGCTCAGGGCACAGCGGTACCACTGCCCAGCGATGTGAGAGACAGTGCCTGGGAGGCAAGGCAGCCTGATGAGCACCCTCCTCACCATCCAGGCTGCGCTTAGCCTCGGGCGCCTGGAGGAAACAGAGTTCTGGTGGAAAAAATGTAAAGCACCTGGCCCCTCTGATCAAGCCCGGCACAGACTATTCCCTTCCTCCTGCATCGTTTCCACATCTCTGCCTCTGCCTCACGGCGAACTCGCCCTTCCTGACAGTTAGACAGACGGAAGCCCACCTCGCTTCCTTCATACTGTAATTAGGCAAGTCCACAGGCGCACGGGGCAGGCTGCGAACAGCTGGCGGGATGGAGATGCTCCTGCTGCACGAGGGGCCGAGCCTACCTCAGACCCTCTCCATCACCTCCGCCGCCTGTGCAACACCTCCGTGCATGGCCTTGGGTACCGCTAGTTTTCTGCCCCCAAAATCGATTCTCCCCACCTGCCTCGGCTGTGGCCCCAGTGAGGTGTGACCCTGCGGGGAGGAGGCTGGCAGACCTCATTCAGAGGTGTCGAATGGGCTTGTTTCAGTGCGAGATGTGTCTTAAAGACAAATTAGAGACCATGGCTAGATTTTTTTTATATCAGAAATAGGTGTTTTCTCATGTGCTTGCTCTCCCCTCGTGCAGTCGCAGGCAGTGGTGCTGCGTGGCAGTGCCCTGCGCCCCCCCCGGCACCCACAGAGTGTCCCTTGGCTTAAACAAAAGCATGGCTTTGGAGGAAGGCCAGAGCTGGGCAGATTTCAGCCCCGGCCAGTGTTTCTTTGTTGGCTTTGGAAGAAGCGGTTTGCTGAGAGAGGAGCCACGTGTGGCGGCATGCTCAGGCGCTGCAGTAACTATGCATTTTTTATCAAGCAAGCAAGTTAACGGGCATGTACAATGCATGCAACTTGTCAGCACACTCGACGCTGCCACCTCCGATGATGACAAGGCGGCTGCCTGGGGCTGGAGTAAATTACTCATCCTCTCCCACCCTGCTTTGTGTTTTAGCTAATATTTTGATGACTGTGCTCCCCCGAGGGCTTGGCTGCAGGGTGCCTCTGGCTCTGCTAACTCAGCCCCAACGCTGGGGACATCAGGGGTATCTGCTGCTTCCCTGCATGCTCTGGCAAGATGGATATTCGGCCTCGCAGGGCTTGTGTGGCCAGCCAGTCCCTGGGACAGGAGGCAGGGGAAGCCAGCTCGCCATGCCGGTCTCGCCATCTAAAACCATCTGCAAAGCTTGGGATGGAGAGGCTGCTTGGAGCCAGGTTCCTGTGACCATCCTCCCTCGCTCAGCCTGATGAACTGTTTGAATGGGCACCGGCAGCCCTTGGCTTCATGCCTCAAGCCCTACCACTCCCGTTACAGCATCAGGCAGGGTTAGGTCAGATTTTCTGGCTGCATAAGCCGGCCAAGCACTGCTGAGCTTCACGGGGCTGAACACGCAGGCCTTGGCTTTGCTTCAATTGAGCAGAGCAGGTTTTTAAAGAGAGACGCTGGGAATCAGAGGAGCGAATTCAAAAGGGATCATCATCTGAATTGATCTGGTGGTCAACAGGCCCCCCCCCCCAAAATCTGCAGGATCCCTTTGCTGTGCTTAACTATATGGCAAATGGAATCACAAATATTTACTCAAAATTAATGCCTTGCAGGCATCATTAGGAAATCCCAGTGACATTGCCTAAGGATCACCTTAATGCTTTTCACCAGCAGAGGAGGTCCTGAGCAGGTATTACACTAGCCAGAGTGTTACAAACAAGTCTAATGGTTTGTTTTGCTCCCCCCCTCAACAGAACTCTTAATTATGTATCTTGCAAATGCGCTTGGAAAATGGATTAGCCGCACCAGCTGCTCGCTACCGTGGCAGAGCCTTTTCCGAAGCCTTTGCAGTGGCTCCAAAGTGTCATGCCCCTTCCCTGCTCTGGCAGCGCAAGTGTGTGACGGGGAAGGACCTGCTTGGGTCGGCGGGGAGATTAGCTGGGCTCTGCAGCCCAGACACAAGGTATTTTGCTGGAATCGGTCACAGCTGTCCCCGCTCACAAGTCGGGACTCGGGACAATTTGCACAAGGTTGGTTTGCTGGGGAGCCCTGGCCAGCACCAGCCATCAAAGAGGGTCATTTGTTATTTACAGGTAGAGGAGCCAACATTTTGTCCTCTGTTTATTCGGCGCTTGGCATAACAACGTCCTTGTGTGACGCTATTGCTGATTGGGACCCTGGGGGAGCGAGGAGTCCCGGGCAGGAGAGGTGCCGTGGCTGCGAGCACATGGTGGCCAGTCCCCCGCCCCGGGACGTTGGTCACACACTTACCAGCATCCCTCACTGCCTCCGCTCCTCTCCCACGTTCATCTCCGATGCAGACGAGGAGCCATCCTTTCAATAAGCTCCCGAGGACACCCATTAATAAAACGCTACTTATCTCTCCGTGCTCTGAAATCGCTAGGTGGGCAGTGCACCAGAATGGAACTTTTAGCTCAAGTAGCTATGACTTTGACCGTGCAAAATTACACTCCATTCTGGCCAAATTAACTAGGTAATGCCTTGCATTAGTGTAAAATCCTCCATCAAACCATGAAGGCTGCCGTTAAAACACTCAAGGCCAAAAAAGTATGGTGACAGGGGAAGGAGGTCTGCTCATTTTGCAGTCCCAGAGGCTGATTTTCTGCTGCCTCACGCCTCGTGCCGGCCCACACACGTGGGCAAAGCCAGGAGGAAAATGCAAATGCCCTCGCTCAGGGGCAGCAGACGCTGCCTGGCCCTGCCTGCCCCCAGGGGATGCTGCGGGCACCGGCGGGCAGCCGAGAGCTCCGCTTGCCCAGCCCTGCCACAGACTCACTCCTCCTTTGCTGCACCCACTGCTCCCACTGACTCACAAGGATTCATCTGCACGTGCAAATGGGCTTCATGGGAGCAGATCAGCCCCCTCGGCTAATATTAACTCTGCGCCAGCTGAGCGGTGCTGGGTTCAGGCTCACCACCATGGTGGAGGTGTTTTGGGTGGTCCCTGCCCACCTGGTTGTGCGGCACCCAGGCTGCCAGCCCTGCAGCAGTTGCCTTCCCACCGCCTGCTCCTGGCGTTCCCCGTTGCCCCTCCTAATTTGGCAGGTGGGGATGGGGAACTGGCTATTCCTGGGTGATCCAGGGAGCCTCAGCAGCTCCAGCAGAAGATACCTGGAAGAAACTAAAGTGCCTCAGACGGAAGGATGCGCAGACATCAAATGCGGCTTAATTAGGAGAACACGACTTTCCTATTAACGCTCCCCATCCATGTGACACCGGCAAAGGGAAAGGGAAGAAACTGCCAAAGAGCTTATTTGTTTTGCAATTACGGATGAAATAAAAAATTACTTGGTCTAATTAGACCTCTTTTAGTAAGAGAACCATGCAAAATAAACTCCGTTTCATTATCAATGCCAGCGCAAGTCTCTCTTGCACTTTATATGTTTAAGTGAAAAAGTGGAAGGTCAATTTGCTATGTAAATTTTTGCAAATTTGGCTAAACTAAAACGATTACCCTAATGTGTATGCAAATTAGCTTAATTGATAACGACTTCTCTCGGTAACTTTAAAGAAGGGGAGGGGGGAATTATTCCAATTGTGACAATCCTCTAAAGCATTTCTTTGCCCAATAAAGAAATGATATCTTGACAAATTAAAGAGAATATAATGAAATCAGATTAATTAATGCTAAGACCAATTAGCACATGCAAAGAGAGAGGGAGAGATTTACGGAAGCAATATTCACTAGAGAAGACTATGGGAATTCATCATCTTTCATAAAGACATTTATATACCTTCGTTGCCTTTGGAGGAGTTCTTTGCGGATACAAGTTGTTTCCTTTGCAGAGTTTGGCTGACTGGTGGGACAAGGAAACAAGCCTGGAGATGACGGCATCTTCAGGGGATGAGCCCCTCAGTCTTCGTCGCTATAGCTGCACCCAGAGGCTGGGGTTTTGGGCTGGTGCCACCCTGCCTGGCTCCCTGCTCGGCAGGCAGCGCGGCGCAGGCAGCAGGCTGGCTGGACCAGACCACCGAGAGCCTTTCCTGGCATCAGCTCAGCGCGGAACGGAACGCCTGACCCCAGCACATCTCTGCTTGGCCGCCCGTGGCACGCGGGGAACATTAATTACACCAAAACGGGAAGCAGCAACTCAAAACTCTCCCTGCTACCACTATAAAACTCACATGAAGTAATAAAAATAATTACCAGCAACACTGTATGTAATATCCTTCTATGTCATCTCTCTCCTGTTGGTAATAAAGCTACCTAACAAATTAACTGTAAGGGAGGGCCCGTTTATTTACCTTGTAATTAGACCATGCTGGAAAAAGCTTCATACGAAACATGGCACAGTGGATGTAAACCAGGGACCTGCGGCGGGGTCCCCGTGCAGACACTGGCAAAGCTCTGCAGCATGGCAGGCTGTTGGGAAGCAGCACCTAGGAAGATCCTGGGACCCGTGCACCAGGAACCCCCGCACCAGGAAACCCCCTGGACCTCTGCATCGGGACCCCTCCCGGACCCCTCACCAGGACCCCTGCCACAAGCAGATGCCCACTGTGCCCCAATGGCAGTGCTGCCGAGGGGCTGAGCGGGGGCCTGGCTCGGCACCGGCACCCATCCACATGCACCTGGGTCTGGAGACTTCCGAGTGGCGTGTTCGCTCCCTCCTTTAGGCCCTGTGCAAGGAAGCCTTTCGCTTGATGTATTTCACGTCGCTCAACTCTGTACCATGTCTCCCAGTTTGTTGGTACCTTTAGAGCATCTCATTGGCATCATGAGCTAGGATGGGAAAGGAGCAAGCACACTGGCTGGATAAACACCCTGAAGAGGGTCTGTCTTTCCACCCTCCTTTTTTTGCCACCCTCTTTTTTTTTTTTTTTTTTTGGGGGGGGGGG
>VFFE01007991.1:9820-25205 GCA_008921705.1 Burhinus oedicnemus | reverse complement strand
CCATTTTCCTGGGCGATTTGTTAAACTGTAAAACATTAAAGGAAGGATGGGGGGGGAGATGTGTTTTATGTGTTTTTTTGACTTTGGCTCTCATTTGTTAATTGTGCTCATCAGCAAAAATCATTCGTGGCAGAGATGGGGAAGCAAAAAAACCCAAGGAAGGAGCTGATCATATGCAGGGGAAATAACTCAGATGTGAAAATACTTCAGACTGGGAGATTGCACTATTTATTCACACAAGTGTCCTGCTGTGCTTCAGAAATGCAGTGATTTAATGAGCTGCTGCAAAGGTGTTTGTTATTAAGGAATCCTGTCTCTGGTTATTCTCCCCCATGTGATGAGGACGGAGCCAGCAGAAGTTCTGACTCGGCGCCTTATTAAAGATTTAGAGGCTCTCCCCTCCCGCTCCCGGCTCCGAAGCACTTTTTGAATCCATTCCAGAATTAAACACTGTACAAGTTGAGCGGGGGCTTGTTCAACGCAGATGCCGAGCGAGAGTTAAGAAGAAATTAGAAAGGCATTTGTGTTAACAGATGTTCCTCCTCTCTGCCTTGGATCCTTGGCGAGCGGGGCTGGCGGTGTAGAGACCGGCAAGAGCGGCAGAGGGGCGCGGGGGCAGCTGGGGGGCTGGCAGCCCCTGCCCAAACCCACATGGTGCCTGCGGAGGGGACCGGGAAGCCCCTTGGGCTGCCCCAAATATCCTCCACAGGCTGCAGAACCCGGCACAAGGATGTGCATCCCCACCAATGGCTCACCTGGATGGGGAGCGACGGCAGAGCCCTGCATGAAATTACAGAAATTAAAAACACCCTCTGAGAGCAAAGTCACACTGGCAAAGCCATGGAGAAGGACACTGTCTGTCCGATTAGTGCCCATGCACCGTGCCGCCCACCCCAGCTCGCTGCCCAGGACCCACTGGGATGCGGTGCTGGGGCCAGTGGGACCATCCCACCATCCCGGGCCACGCCGCCGAGCTTCCTGGCCGGCCGACCTCTGTCCATCTTGCTGTGCCTTGGCAATCAGCAACACCCTCAGCAGCAGGTGGGCTCAGCCTCTGGCACCCGCACCCAGCTGGCTGCTGCTGAGCATCCCGGCCCCTGCTCTGCCACCCAGCCCCAGTGCCGGCTAAGCAGGCCACCAAAGCCACCCCAGCATCAGGAATGCAAACTAACAGTAAGGCTAGTGGAGAAGTCTCTGCCGCACCGCAGCCCCCTGGCGATTTTGAACCCACGCCATGCAGCCTGTCTGCTCTGGCTGCTTGGCTGGAGCGGAGTGTTCCTCCTTTCAAGTCACTCGAGCACCGCTATTACTCCGAGGCTAAGCAGCGCTAATGGAGAATGCCTTCCAAGTTTCATTTTCCTCTGTAATGGAAAATGCAAGAGCGAGATTTCAGTCTGTGAGCACTTCTCTGAAAAAACAAATATCTTTATTGGCACTGGACAGCCTGCCAATCAGGCACAAAATTGCTGGCTTCTCTTTCTCCCCTGAAGGAATGCCTCTGCATACAAAGATACCGGAAAAACTTCAGGGCCCGGAGGATAAAAGGGCCTTCTCTGCCTTTCAGTGGGTGATTTGCAATGCATTGCTTCAGCATAATTTCCCATCTCCACCGCTCACAAAGGAAGCTCTGTTGCTATCTGTGAGTTTAATAATTTCTCTTCCCTACACCTTGCATTCATAATGCATCTTTCAACACCTCAGCTCCTGCTCTCCAACTGGGCTGCGGCTCTGCCTGAGCTCTCCCTCTTAGTTAGAGCTAAAGTGGTAATAAAAACAGAGCCTTAACATTCAAAAGACATCTTGAGCCAGGGAGCAGGCGGGATGCTCGTCTGGAGGAGGGAAGCGGCAGGCAGCACGGACGGCCCCTCCAACACCGGCTCCTGGCACTGCAACACGTGTGCCCGTGAGCTCTCCATCCTTCAGTCCCACCACGAGGACCTTGTCTGAACAAGCATCCTTCGTCCCAAGGCAGCCGCAGGCTGTAGGGCACAGTGGTCCCCTGGCTCCAGCTCTCTCGGCGAGAAGGATGGGCGAGGAGCGGCAGCTCTCGTGAAGCACATCATTCTTTACCCATGTGGGCTCTGGTACCTCCCAAGCTCTTGGTGCACCCACCCAGGGCCCAGCTGGTTGCATGGTTTTGTCCTTTTGGGCTCTTTGGACCACACCAAGCAGGTCTGAGCCATCCTGAGAGGGAAACTACAGAAACCCCATCACCACCTGCTTTCAGACTGGAGGATTTGCTTAAGTTATTCCCCAAAGCCTCCAGTCCCCACGAGATGTATTCTTTATCCATTTAGCTGGAAATGCAACTATTAAGAGCCTGTAGACATACAGCATTTACAAAATTAGTACAAGAGGCTCCAAATAATCCATAAATCCATCTGTTACATGAACCACGTCTGATCGTCTCTTCTCCCTTTAGCTTTCCAAAGGGAAACGCTACGATTCCTCTAGCAACAGGCAGCGAGCATTTCTCATGCAGCCCCAGCACGTAACCCCCCATTCCCCTGCCTGAGAAAGGTGAAGCAAAGAGATGTCTGCTCCGAAAGTCATGAGCAACTGCTGTTCTTCAGCCAGCGCCCGCACAGGGACCTTTGCATTTGCAGCATGAAATAAATGTCTCTTGGTTTTCACACACCGGCACCTGACCCTTTTATATCAGAACGCATCCAAAGGCTTCTCCCACGTCAGGCAGGGGCTCTTTCCCAGCTGCCGGGAGAGGAAGCTGCTCTAATTTATCAGGACAGTCCTTACAAAGTTTGGCCGGAGTCCCCGGGGAAGCGAAGTGTCCATGCCACCTTGCCTGTGAGCATCCCTGCACACACCGGTGGTGCTGCCCCCAGCGCTCGCACTGGCCAGGCTATTCAGCGTGAGATTTGGGTTTTTTCCCCTTCAAGCCAGGAGGGCGGCAGTGGAGCGGGTTTGTGGCAGGGAAGCGGCAGGGCAGAGGAGAGCAGCAGCCCCAGCAAGCTCCCACCCGGTGCTGGCAGAGCCTGCATGCAGCCAGCATGGCACAGAGCCGTGCTGGTACTGGGCTGTGCACAGAAAGCCCTGAACAGCCGCCCCTGCCCCAGCCGGCAGCTCTGCGGCAGCCAGAGCCCCCCCAAAGGCATGCGGAGCTGTGGCGGCTCGCAAGGAAACACATGCCGGGTTGTTCTACACAGGTACAAAGTTCTGCAAAAATGTTAAATTATTCATCCGCTGGAGTTCTCTCGCCCTCCGCTCGCTGTGCCGGTGGATCGTTAATTATCTCCAGTATACAACGCAGGCGGCCGAAGACACAGCCGAAAACAGGAGGAACTGCCAGTGCCCCCCGCACAGTTCCTCGCTTTGCCACCCACCTGCGAGCGGGACAAGAGAGGAGGAGACCCCCAGCCCAAACCAACCCTGCACAGACCACAGTGACTTTATTTATTTTTTAGTACAGTTCGGCGCGTAGCACAACTGCACACACATAAATAATTCAGACCACTAAAGACTGCTGCAGAGGTGACTTTCCTGGGGATTTAATGTTCACATCCCTCACATCCCTGCCACCGCAAAAAAGAAAAAATTACGAATTGATCTACAAGACCCGACCCCCCTCCCCTACTCCTTTGTGGCTGCTTTATCAATGCTGGCTGAGCCCTTGCCAGGCTGGGCTTACCCTGAGGGCTGTGAGGCTGCCCAGGACGGTGGGTGCTGGGGCGAGCAGTGCACCGTGGCGCCAGGTCCGTGCGGCTCCTTGGAGGCCTTGGGCTCCAAAAAGAGCCCAGATGTGCCAGGGCCCTGGGGACCCAGCACCGCCTCCCGCCTGCTGGAGCATCCCACTGGGCTGCCTGCTGCCCAGGCAGAGCGGCCAGTCATGCCGGAGGTTGCTCCTTGCTCCCTCCTGCTCCTGGGGCCTCTCATGCAGTCCTTGACATTTTCCTTCTCAAGGGGCAAGTCCCTGGTGCATCCTCACAGAGTAATTGTGAAATTATTATGGTTGGTGATTTTAATTTAAATTGGATGGAGAAATGTTGTACTGCGGCTGACTCATTTGCTATGGATTTTCACTTAACCAAATTGATTAGTCAACCAACTAGACTTAACTTGAAAGTTGTAATCATTCATTATTAGATCTAATTTTCATGTTGCTCTCAGACTACATTCGGAAATTGAACTGTAAAGACTTTAACGAAGTTAGGGCGGAGGGCCTGAAAAACTTTGGGCTGCGGTGGACTGTGCCTGCACCGGCGTCCCCTTCCCGGACTGCAGGAACAGCAGCCAGGCTGCCGGGGAATGACCACGAAATGCAGCACCAAACATGTCCTTCCCGTGGCTTATAATGCAAATCAAACAGTGAAAGGCAGGGAGTTTATGAGAAATCATCTGTTTCAGCAAAAATGTGTTGCCTGACAATATAATTCTCCTGCTTGCATCAGGTCTCGCCTGCTGCCCACACGCACCCTGGGTGCTTTCAGCATGGGCTTGGTGCAGAGAGGAGCCAGGACGAGATTGTGGGGATGGAGGGGCAGATCCAGACCCAGCCGTGCGTTTGCTCTGGTGCTCCCTGCAGCTTTGCACAGCTCCCAGCACCAGTCCTCCCTGGGGATGGTGACACAAGTCCCTCACATGGCTGCGATGCTCCACTCCCCTCTCCCTGCCTGTATCCAGATTTGAGAACAGCTCCATGCAGCTCTAATTACCACCAGGCACCGCAGAGGCCACCGCCTCTTTAAATAAGCAGGCTGCATGCCAATTAATACCTTTAATTAACAGTAAGGACTTGCTGGAGGGACTAGGACTTACTCTCCCAGATGGACTCTGCCTGTTGGTCTAAACGGCGAGGCTCTGCTAGGTCAGGCTAGCTGGGACCTGCTGCCGAATTATTGTTCCCTGCCAATTAAAATGACTGCAAGGGAGGAGATACCTCGGGCGGGACAGCCGGACAGACAGCGAGGGACAGCCGGCACAGCCCAGCCTCCTGCAGAGCGTGGGAGTGCTGGTGGGCTGGCAGCAGCCCTGGCACCAACACCATCACCGGCAGCCTGGCTCCCACCCTGCAGGCAGCCCTGTGCCACCCCAGGGAAAAGCTGTGCCTGGCCGAGCACCCTGTGCCACCCCTGGCAGGGGCTCCTAGCGAAAGCCCTTCATAAGCAGCTTCTTATGCGAAGGAGAGGCGGAGAGCATCCCCCGTCCAGGAGCAGAGCACGAGGGGCAGGGTGTCCCGGCCAGGCAGGGACAACAGTGCAGCCACCACCTCCCCAAGGTTGGTACCCCACCTCCCCAGCCCAGTAATTGCCACGGTAGCAGGTGCAGGAGCAGGCCGGAGGGAGATCCTTATTCAAAGCAATGTATGTTAATGTCTCCAAAAGCTTTTAAAGGAGGCCATTATGCCCACCCTGAGAATCGATGCATTTTAATTCCCTCCGAGCTATTTGTTTGGCTTTGCTTCTGTTTTTCAAACGCACGAGCCGCGTTTAACAAAACAAGGGAGCCCTGCAAGAGAGACAGCACATTGCATTTTCCCTTGAAACTACTGGAAGTTCATTTTCAAAGCAGAGCAGTTTTCTTGGAATCAATGCATATCAACCAAAATCAATAGTTACTTTATGCAGATGGGCTGAGACACCTAAGTGATAGCGCTCTATGGCGTTGGGACCCAAATCTATATGTTTTTCAACAAGTCAATGCATTTAAGCAGCTGCTACTGTCTTTTCACTTAAAAGTAGTCCGTTTGCAGATCAGACGGACCCTGTGCACAGAGGCCTGTAATCCCCCCGATGCTTTGGGGACCACTGCTGCCCACAGCCCCCTGCCGCAGGCAGCCCGGCTGGGGAGCCCTGCCCGCAGCACCGAGCAGAGCCCCGGCAGAGACTGAGCGCTTTGCAAAGCCAAGCAAATCCTGCATTTAGCACCGAGTCCTGGTAGTTCAGCTCCCTCTCTCAGCCCAGGATGGAAACCTCCGCTGAAGAAGCATGCCAGCTCCTGACCACTTCCATTTCCACTGACATTTCAGAAGCTTTTTCATCTGGCTCTGCTCTTCAGTAGTGCAATCACCAGCGCGTCCAGGTGCGCTGGCATGAAAGGCAGAACGTAAGCATATTTTTGCAGGACAGAGACATTCAATTTAGTTGAAAGGCTCTGCCAAGTGCAGTGCCTTTAAGGAGAGAGAACTGCGAGTCCCACTCATCCCAGATACTGGGGAGAACTCCAGGCAGGGAGACCGGCCAGGGCTGGCGACTGCCATCAAATGCTTCTGTGATGTTCAGAGGCAGGCATTTTCCTTGGGTTTTTTTCCCCTTCCTTTTGCTGTATGCAAATCACTGCTCTCTGTGAGTTATTAGATAACAAAGGACTGTTTTCTCTGCAGAGGCTTGCTTGTCTCTGAACCTTGTGAGAAGGATAATTAAGGAATGCCGGAGGAAGCCGCGTGGAGGATCGTTTTCATCCCTTCCCCAGCACTCTCCAGGAGGAAACCACAACAGGTTTCCTTCATCAGAAACATGGCTGGGTTTTGGGGGGGAGCAGAGGACAGTGTGGGCGCCGGGTCAGCTGTCCCCATGCAACCCCTCCACTGGCAGGGCCTTGGGTGCTCATCCCGAAGCCTGTCTTTAGACCAAAGCAAGGTGCCCAACCCCGACCTGCAACCCGTCAGCGGACACTGTGAGCTGGCTGTGCCACAAGCTCCTGCAGCTCTGCAGCCTCTTCCCTTCCTCCAGAGCCCAAGGGGCTCCCGCTGAAGCCCCCCTGGCCTGCCACTGGGTGTCTGGTCCCCCTCTGGCAGAGCATCCTGGCGAGCTGCATCCTGCCCGCAGTCAGCCGTGTTGCCATGGAGAAGATTTTTGTGCCACCAGCAACACAAAGGAAATGGCGCGTTCCCGAGCTCGCCTGGGATGCAGCGCTAATGAGGAGGAGGAGAGCGGGAAGAGGGATTGCTTTCTGCCTTCCTTTCTTGAAGGAATCACAGGAGAAAACAATAAAAAGACAACCAGCACGGGTGGGAGGGGCTCAGCCCTCGCCCGGGCAGAGGAGGCAGCATCTGCAGCCGAGCAGCAGCATTGGTTCTTGCGCGCTGCAGGGCAGCGTGGCCCCGTCGGGAACCATCAGCGATGCATCACAGCCAGTGCCGAAGCAACAGGTCACAGGCGCTGAAGCAGCCACAGCAGCAGCTCCCCAGGGAGACCCCCAGCCCTCCCCACCCTGCCCTCATCCCATTTTTGCAGCCTATTTGCGCACTGTCTGTGAAAACAGAGGGAGAGAGGGGCTGCATCTTCACCCCCTTGCTGCCACCATCTGCCTCAACGGTGTGGCTCCGGCAGGCTTGCAGAGGACGGCACCATTCCTGTGCCACCTCTGCCGGGAGCCAGCTGGGTGTTGGGGCACAGCCAACCTCTGCAATCACACCAGGGCTTCCCAGCATCGCTGGGCAAACACCACGCTGCCGGCTTTCAGGGCACGAGGACATCCCCCGGGAAGGCTGCCTGGAGGAGGAGAGCAGCTCACGCATCTTGTGCTTCTCCTCCCCGGAGGGGCAGGATGAGGGGTGGAGATGGGAGGCAGCTACTGAGGGCTGAGAAAACACACGGCTCCAGACCCACTCAGCAAAGCACCTTCTCTGCTGTGCCGCCATCCATCAGTACACGTTCATTAGGCTGAACCTAGGGGAGAGGACACAGGAAGGCCCTGCTTTCGGGCTAATTAGCCAAACCCAGACTGAGCCGTAGGTGCAGACAGCAAGGGAGGGTGGGGATAAGGTGATGGCGAGACAGCCTGGCCTATGGTGACGCGTAAACAGACAGATAGCTGTCAGCACCCCTGGGGCAGGAGGCATGGTGGCAAAGCAAGGGTTGCATGGCCCCACAGAGCCCTTTTCCCCATCCTCGCCCCAGTGAGCCACCGCAGCCCTGGAGCACAGTAGCACGGCTGCTCTCCTGCCTCCTCATCTCTGTCTTTGCCGATGCCTGGGAAACCCAAAGCCAAACAAACCCTGTCTGATGGATCACACAAGTGCAAGCGGGTCCCACAGCTCATGCCTTTTCCCTTCTTCCACCCTCTGCATCCACCATGTCTTCGTGCCAGCCCATGGATGCGCGGGGACCGAGCCAGCAGCACCAGGGTGAGCGGCATCCCGGGCACCGCATCACTGCCCCCGCCATCACTGCAGCCCGTTCAGGTTCATAAATTCTCATTTGCTCTCTACCGTTTGATTTTTGAGCATCTCCCAGACACTTCCTCACTTTACTACAATTGATGGGATCATGTGTAATTTGTAAATGATATTAAGTGAGGTAATAACACTCTGGGAACCGAGTGAAAATCATAAATTATTAAAAATTACTGCACTGAAATGTTACTACTTTGCTTTTGTACCTGACTGATGGCTCACATGCTGTCTTCTCTGCCCTCGAGACCTTCAAACCCACTCTTCTCCATCCATTACACCTACACAGAAACCCAATGGGTGAAACATGGGGTGAGCCAGAGGAGCAGCTTAGCCAGCACTTTCCTCGCTGCCTGAACTTAGGAAACAGCGCTAGAAAACTCATGAGACCTGCATGGGAGACAGTGCGGCCATGCTACCGCTGTGTTAAAAAATCCTCTCCCTGCAGCGTGCCTCTGATCTTTTCCCATCGGTAGAGCTCTACTTGTATTTACAGTAAGCGCATCGCCCCAGCTGTCCCCCAGTCCCTCCTGCACCAGCCAGTCCAGGAGCGGGGGGCAGCAGCCTCCTCCCACCTGCTCAACACCCATAGTGGTCAAGCAGCAGAGATCCCAGATCGGCTGCTGAGAGTCACGGTCCCTTCCCTGCGGCAGCCCATTAGCTGAACGGCAATGGCAATGCCACAGCAGCATCACGTCCCGGTGCCTGGAGCAGCATCCCTCAGCCCTGCCACTCAGGGACCATGGCACTGGGCTGGCAAGCTGCACCTCCTCGGCACCCTGGGTGGGCTAGATGTCCCCAGCAGTGCCAGGGCATCATGGGACAATTGGATTTTTCTGGATGAAATTGCAGTAGGAATACAGCAAGCACAATACAGCGCGAGCCCCGCGTGGCTGCGGCAGGGCAGCAGCAGGCAGGTTGCTCTCCCCGCCTCGCTGCGCCGCCCGTGCAGGCAGAGCACGGCTCCGCGGCCACAGCTCGGGGCTGTGCCAGGATGCTCAAAGCCTGAGCTTCCGACGCTCTCGGCAAGGGAGCACACTCATGCATTTTTCAGGGCGATCAATGCAGCCAGGCACCCCGCAGACATAATGACTGCATTGGCCTGAATGCAGAGACAGGCTGGGTGAACAGCTCCAAGTCTGGCGTAATAGACAGAGCCCTGGGAGAGCTGGGCATTATTTATAATTTAACTTATAATTTGCTGCTCAAACCTAGTGGTTTAAAGTGGTTGGATGTCAGCGTGCCTTTGGAGAAAGGAGCGGGACGGGAGAGGAGAGCGCAGCACTTCCCTGCTTCCCAACCCAGGGTGTTCGAAACGCTCTTCGCTCGGGTTCTGACCTACTTTGCATGGCAGAAGCAGCCTCCACCATTAACAAAAGAAGTCAAAATTGCAAAATACAACCCAGCAGGCTACAAGAATGCAGAACCAGTCACTGCACACAGCAGTCAGAGGCAATTTGGGAACAACGCTGCAGGTAATGATCACAGACCTCAGCTCCCATCTCCCCCCTCCCTCCGCACCACAAGAGGAAGCCAGACTGGGGGGCACTGGGAGAGGAGAAACCTGCAGCAGGGCAGCTTCTCCCTCAGCCGCCAGCATCCTGGCGGTGCTGCCCCATCTTCACCCCTCTGCCGGGCTGCAAAAACATCCTCAAAATGAAACCAGCAGCGGCACAAGGGCCGTCGAGGGGTGCTAAGGGCAGCGGTCTGGCGGCAGGAGACAAGGCGACTGGTAGCGAGACAGAAGCCAGATTACTATAAAAATGTTTTGTCAAAACTTTTTTCCTCCTGCACAAAACAAGGTTTTCAATCAAACCGTGTCTGGTTGAAAGCAATCTGCTTCCTTTGAACAGCTTTCCAGATCCAGCAGTTTGGGCCAAAAACTTGTCACTTTTCAGCCAGCTCTTTTCTCATCTTTCAGCAGATTATTTTTTACTTTCAACAAAGTCGTAAGCCATCCTCTGCCTGACATGAGACAGGTTATAAGCGTGTATCCATCCCAAACATTATTTTACTTGAATAAGGTATTTGGGATGTCCCTTTTGTGTTTGCCTTGCAGCCCCATGATGTCTCCTTCCACGGCTGGGCCAGGAGCATCCCTGCACCGCAACCCATGGCTCATCACAAATCACTAAGTGTTCTTCCCAAAGTGTGAACCAAGCTGGGTATTAGAAAGCTCATTTTAGCTCCTTTTGCAACTTCTCCTCTATTAAATGGAAAGCAGAAAAATCGGCTTTTCACTTTCTTTCCTCTGCGCGTTTCACCCAAAAAACCCCAAACACTCCAAAGCAACAAAAGCTCAGCCACCTGTAAGGGGAAAGCGAAGACGGGAAGGGCAGGACGGAGCTCCATTTCTGTGCCCAAAACGTGTCATGCCACGTGTGACAAATTGGGCAAACAAGGGACGCCAGGAACGTCCCTCAGAGGGGTCTGTTCCCAGCTGGGTCCCCAGTTGTCTCTTCCAAATGTTGCTCATCTTTTTATTTCCTTCTGGACGGGACACCTGCACTGCAAGTGGGGAGATGGAGGGGGTTGCTGAGCACACGAAGGGAGGCGTGAAAACGCAGGGTGATCAGATTGTGCTGGTAGCTCAAGATGCTGTGAAACCAAGTCCCAGCGAGCCCAGGCAGCACGTGGCACACCGAGCTGTGACACCTGCAGTGGCTGCTTGCACCATCAGAGGGGTCGGGGCAGGGGGTTGCATCCTGCTTGTTTTAAGCCGAGGCTATCGCATCAGTGCAATAGCTCGTATGCTGTCAAGCCACATTTTCGGAAGCAAATTGCTTCTATAATTAATTTAATTATTACAGTGCCGAGTTTTTGTGTTGGCTTACTAAACGTAATCAGGTTTTGCCCTCAGTCTCCTTCCCTACGCCTTCTACTTCCTTTTGTGAGTTGGGCAATTTGGGGAGAGGAAAAAAAAAACAAGCGCAGGCTGAGTAATTAAAGTTTCAATTGTTGTCATTCGTTAAATGGTACACGTTTTAATTACCCTGCGAGTCTGCCCATGCATTCATGTCACCTGTGGCTGGCGGAGGAGAACCCCCCCAGCCCCAGCCCCAGCCCGTTCACAGAGCAGAAGCCCAGGAATTGTGCGTTGCCATGGAAACCGGCGATGGGGCAAGCTCACCAGCTCGGCACTGCCGCTGGTATCGGCTGAGCTGCAAACTGCCCCCCAGCCCAGAGGGGGCCCCCAAACCGCCAGCGAGCCCTGCGCCGAGGCCAGCTCGGTCCCTGGGGACAGTGGGACCCCACCTGCCACCGCAGGGAAGATGCTCACTCCCGTTGCAGCCTTGCGCTGGTGCTGGCAGCTGAAGGACCGTGGGGGGACCCTTGGTACCAGGCAGGCTCTGGGCCTCCCTGGACCAAGTCAGGGTGCCCAGCAGCAGATCTGTCAGGGAAACATCCAGCCTTGGGCTAACAACCCCCTAATGAGGACACAGCCGCTCTCTGTGGAGAACGGCTCCGCTGCTTAACTACCCTCATGGCACCCGCTTTCTAACCCAGAGAGGGGAATGCTGGCAGAGGCACTCCGCCCACAGAGATGCCACATTTCGGGTTGCAGAGTGAGACTTATCGCTCAGCCCACTTTTAATCCCATTAGCGCCTGCCATGCTGCCCTGGCTGTTTTAGCTTCTTGATCCAAAAGCTTCGGAGCACCAAGTCAGCTGCCTCCCAAAGCTGAAGAGCACTACATCAGCATTATTACCTTTATCAAGCAAACTTGTAATCTAATCAAAAAGATATCAACTTAGTTTGACAAGATCTATTTTCCATGCACCTGTGTTGATTGGCATTTATTATATTACCTCCTTTAATTTTTTATTAATGAGGTCCCGTATCAGCTCTTCCATTATATCATCCAGGATTGATGTCGTTCTGACAGGCCTGTAATTACCCACATTATCCCATTGCCTCATTGGAAATGCTGGCATGGCAGTAGGTTTCATACAGCCCCCAGAGTCTCCCTGGCCAGGGTACCCAGCAAGCAGCGTGCCTGCTCCTGGGGCCACTGGGGAGCCGCCATGCCAGCAGAACCCGTCCCCTGCCGGCAGCTCTCCGCCAGATGCAGCTAGCGGGGCTCTCTGTCCTGTCATCTTATTAATTCCTAATTTCCAATTTGCAGGAGGAGAGAACCTTAGCCCTCCATCATGCTAGCCCAGCAATCACAGCGATGAGCCAAGTATCTCTGGACAGTCTTTAATTTATTTCCCGGCGCACATGGACACTGCTGAGAGACTTGATGGCACCAGCTTAAACATAATAAATTACTCAAGTACCAGAGATTAGTTAATAAAGTGTCAAGTGCCTGTAAAGTGCTGCTTTGTCAAAGATACAAAATATTCCTCTGTTTCTCCCAAGATAAATAGCTCCCATGGAGGGAGGAGCACCCCGTCTCCCACAGCGCTGCTGCCTCATGAGGGGATGCTCCCCGTGCAGCATCCATGCCCCAGAACCATGGTGCCAGACATGTCCCATGCACAGAGTGTCCGTGCCAGGAATTCGGCTCACCCGGCCTCTCCCCATCCTCCTCGCCAGCTCCGGTGGCTGCCCGCTCACCAGCGCGGCCAGCTGCCTTGCAGATGGCATCTATCCTAAAGGACACACAATGTGATCACTGCCCAAACTGCTGGAGTCCCCCGGCGTCGCGGGAAACCTTCTGCTACCTCAAGGACAAAGCCAAATCACCGTTCAGGCTGAAAATTCCCTCTGACTGGACGCCGTTTGAGGGACGTCCCAGGCAAACAGAGCATAACCCGGGCCAGCGGGCCGGCCGCTTGCGGCACGGGCTGCTTGGAGCTGCCAGCCTGCATGCCAAGACCCACCGGGCACGGAGGCTGCAGGTGGAGGCGAGGGGCACAGCAGGGAGACCCCAGTCCTGCCCTTTGGCTTTGCACTCAGATGCTCCCACTAATACCAGAGATGCTGGGGGAAGCCCTGGGCAGAGCCGGCACCCTGCTCCCGAGGTTGGCATCGCCTCCTCGAGCCCCGCGTCCTGGGCAGAGGCTCCCGGCGGCCCCAAGAGATTGGAAACCAGGGATTAAACAGTCTGTTCCCAATGAGGGGCATTTGAGGCTGTGTGTGAGAACAGAGTGATTGGCAGCTCCGAGATGTTGATGTAACGCCAGAGCAAAGCTCACTAGGTGTTTTTGCACTTGCACTGCTTGATTTAATTACCAAACAATGGAAAATGCAGCTAGAGAAGAGTAATTAAAGAGAGAGGTAGAATTATTTGGGGGTAAAAATACAAAATATTCTGCAGGGAGCTACCAGGAGCCCCATGCAATCCCCACCACTGCCCAGGGGTGCCCTTGCGGTGCCATGGGCGGGCTGGGCTGGGGGTGCTGCTGGGGGCACCAATGGCTCATGCTCTCCCTTGTTTCATTGCACAGCAACAGTGGTACAAGGAGAAGATAAGATATTCAATGAGGCTTTCAGATCTCCCATGTCGTGACCAACTGTCTGCAGGTTGTTTTGGCTTTTTCATTACTGAGGAGCTCCGTATTTAATCAAAATGTAAGAGTGATTTCATACTGCCTGAAATGTGAATCTGCACCCGTCTGCCTCCCCTCTCCCCACCGCAAATCACCCTGGCTTTTGGCCACGCGGTGCGCCGAGACAGCTCTTTCTCTCCCATCTCCTTTTGAGAGCGACAGTGCTGAATTTCCCTTGTCAAAGCGGTTGTATTTATCCTATTGGTGCCTGTCGCAATGTCGCCAGCTGACTCACACACCCAGAGATTCATTCTGCTCCTATAAAATAACAAATGAGATGAAGGATTTCGAGGAAAGTTTCCTTGATGGGCCAGGCTCGGCTCCTGAATTCGCATCCCTCGCTGCTTGCAGGCAGGCAGGGATGTTCTCGTGGGTCTGGTGGAAGACGTCGCATGCCCAATGCGGGGACAGAGCCCAGTCCCTCTGGGTTTCCATGGGGCACTATTCCCACTGGCTCCTGAACAATCCTATATACCTCATACAGCATATGTATACTATATATATAGGTGAATGGGGACTGGCCCAAACTGCGAGAGATGTCGTAAGCACTCCACACCTAATCAAGCAGACAACTCAAGATGCCCCAACCTGCTTCTAGAGGCACCCACACGCCACGGCAGAGCCTGAACTGCGGCATAAACCACCCGTTTCATAAAGATCGAAATAAATGCAAGAATAAACATGGCGTGAGACTCCTGCAGAGCGTTGCAACATCCCCCGGCCCCACTCCATCACCTCCCCGCACCGGGACCCTGCGGCAGGCAGGGAAGGTGGCAAGAGAGAGGTTTCCAAAGGCTGCTCAGACAGAGCGCGGTCAAAGCTGAATTTAGCTGCCTGTGGTTTTCCTCTTCCCCCTCCGGCTGCTGCTGGCCCCGCAGTGTCGCTAAGCAATGGGGAGAGCAAGCCCAGGCTCTCCTGCCCTGCAGACGCAGGTAAATCCCACTGGGCTGGAAAGCCGTGCCTCAGCCCGCGGTCTGCAGGGTCCCCGGGTCTCCCCGCGCCGGGTGTCCCCCCTCGCCATCGGGAAAGGGACCCGCTGCTGAGCCAGCCCGCATGGAGGTGGCTCCCTCTCCGGCAGTGCTGCTCCTGCATGTCAAGCCTGATTTCCTTCTGGGCTTTAAACTCCCTCCATTTGGATCAATTAGAGTATTGACATGGACACGCTGTAGATCAAAACTGCCACCCCTGTTTACACGGTGTGTGACTCCCAGTCAATAATCCTTGTCAGAAAGATCTGGTGTATTTGCTCAATACAACCTTTGGGGCTGGGGAAACCACCAGGGCTTGAAAAAAAAACACTTTAAACAGAATTTCCTTATTTAAGCCCTGGCACAATAACAGAGTCATTTTCCTGCTGGTGTTTCCTCCCTTGCACAGAGGGAGAGCAGTACCGGCTTGCAGGGAGAGTCCCGTTCCTCTTCAGCATTAATAACCAGTTAAGGAGCAATGCCTGGGGAAAAGGGATACACAGGGAGCCAGGCACACTGTCACCCAACATGTAAAAGCAGAGGGCAGTGAGTGCAAAAATGCTGCTTTCATGTTCTTTACACAATGTTACGACCGTGAGTAGATGATGCGGGCGCAGCCGGGATCCTGATGCCTGCAGTGGGCTGCATGCAGCCAAATTGCCAGGAATTGCCCCCAGCGCTGCTCTGCCAGTTGAGCAGCACTCAGTGGTGCAAGACTAGCTGACGAGGAGGTTGGGTCTAGCAAGGATCCGGTGCTCCTGGGCTCCCGTCCTGCCTCTAGCACCGGGGCAGAC
>VFFE01007989.1:3052187-3106650 GCA_008921705.1 Burhinus oedicnemus | reverse complement strand
ATAGGAGCTGAAGCTTTGTCCTAGAAAATGCCTCTTGGCAGACTCAGGACCAGTCAGCTCTCTGCATTAGTGTGTCAGTTGACCACCTTGCTGCCTAATGACCGAAGTCCTGCAAATGGCCTCTCTTGGACACACAGAGCACACCCACAGCACGCCCCTCATGAAGAATATGGCGTTGCTCCCTTTGCTCACAGTTTAGGGACTATCTGCAGGCTGTGGCAAGCCCTGGTGTGCCTTGGAGGAACCTGTCTTGCACAGAACACGCGTGTGACAGGACTGCAGATTTCAAATTGCCTTCATAGGCAGAGGTCATCAATATGTCTTCAGTGTGCTTCACTGAGCAGTCAGGCCTTCCTCATCCGCTACAGCATGCAAGAGACCTTGATCAAGCTCTCAGTAGTCCCACAGGACAGCTCATTGTGGGTGCTTAAGAAGACTTCGATGCATCCTGCCCTCTAGGCTTGGCTGCCCTAAGAGCCCTCCCTGTCCTCATTTTCTGCCCTCCAGAAGGGTATTGTGCACCCTCCATCCTTGAATCAGTTTTGGAAGTAGGCTCTCTTCAATCGTGATGGAAGACACGCTACCTCACAATGTCATACCCAAGCCTTACAGGACATACAGATTGCTTGTCCTAGTTACAAATTTCCATGTCTAGCCTCTGAAAGGAGACCAGGACGGGCTCCACTCAGAGGCTGTGTCTACTTCTAGGTTTGAAAAGGGTATCGCAGTGCTTCAGCTAGTATCAGCTGGTATCTGTGTTTCCAAGGCTTGCTGACAGCATGTATTCCCCTACATCTTCCAACTTCACCACCCATCGGCTGTGGGAAAGAGTACTGCCTGGCTGTTGTTGCTGAGTAACTCGTGCAGCAGTGAATTAGAGCTGCTGAAGGTCAAAATAAGCCAGAAAATGGTGTTAACATCCTTCTTATGTTATCTCCTGCTCCAGAGATTTTTGCTTTTTTTTCACAGATTAGGAAGAGCATGAAAACCACTCTCTAATGAGACAGTGTCTTGCAGGGCTGTCTTGTGATATGCCCAATTGCCTTCCATGGGAAGTACCTGATACGAAAAAGGAGCTGAAACACTGCAAGTTGGGAAAGCAAACGCACTTAAAACGTTTATCATGGAGGGAAAGCGTGCTGAAAACAAATCATAGTAGCAAAATGTGTTGTTTCCATGTAGAAAATGGAGCTTTCAGATTTGAAAAAGAAAATTCACTTAAGCTATGAAAAGGGTCTGACTATGGCTTTATGTACAGAGTACAGTCATGAGGGATGGAGTGCGCAACAGCAGTGTACGAGCCACCCCCTGGAAGGGAAAATAAATTCTCAGAGCCAGCAAAAAGGGAGAAAAAGGCCAGGGCAGAGCCTGCAGTGGTTGCATTGCTGCAGCGGTAGGACCCCAGTGCTCCGACTCTACTAGGAAGGTGTTGAGTGTTGGCCTGATGGGCGTTTTGGGAAGCCCTTTCCCCGCCTCTGGGGGCGGTGAACACACACTGCCAAGGGTACATGTGTAAGCAGCGGTAGTCTTGCTGCAGCTCTGTTTGCTAGATCTTGGAGCATTAGTGATGATAAACAAGTCAAGGTGGCCCTCAGGACAGCGCATTAGTCAGCAAATGAGCCTGCTGACAGGTAATCCAGAGGTAATGCAGCATTTTCATTTATTCTGGTGTGTCTAAGCAGATATGCTGATGGCCTCCAGTTTAGATATTCATGTACATTGTCTGTAACGGTACTTGCATGCCAGCCCTTCCTGGGAGAACGAGCAGCAGTCATTTATCAGGTTTTGTACAAATGCAGTCCTTTTGCTGGCAGGCAGAGAGACTCAGCTATTGCCAGAGAAAAGACAGAAAGCACAAGTCCAAAGAGGAACAGAAAGCATGTTCATCCTTGATTTCAGAGAGCTACAGGTCCAGGCATTTGCATGCATTATCTGAATTACTGGGGAGAGGCTTAAGGCTACAGGAGTAAACGCCAATGATTTTCATATCAAAGGGCTTTCTGAATAAGTACCAGAACAGACATTTCCCTCTCTGAGTGTTTTGAGTGCTTTTTCTTTTTTTTTTTTTTTTCTAGAGATCAGAAAAAGTAACAGCTTAATCTTCTTAAAGAAACCTTGATAATTTGTTAGGCAAAAATCTGGCTCTGGGATGAGGTTTGTAACTTGTATCCACAGATACCCAACCTCAAGCAAGCAAGAAACATCTAGGTTCAGAAAAAGGAGAAGATTAAATAATTTCTGTTGTTTTCAGGGAAAAATTGCCTAATGTCTTCTAAAATGTATTATACACCTGGTGTGCATTAATGTAATTGATTAAAACTCAGAGAACTATACTTTAAAGTCTGAGACACACCATCTGGTTCTCTCCCTGCTCAATGCCCTAAGCATATGGCCAGAGAGAGCATATTTCTTTTTCCCTTCTCTTCTGTCTCCTTTTTTATTCTGCCTAGCCTCATTACCTTAGATTTCCTTACACTGAATTTATGTGCATAAGCCATTTATTTGCCTTCTCTCTTAATCTAGCTGTGTGATTCTGAACTGCCAACTCCACATTTCGCCTTGTCAGAAAAATTATTCACCTTAATGCATATTTGTTCTCCTAAATCATGATATATAGTGAATTGAATTGGTCCTAAGGATGTTCTTTGTGTCACTCTACTGCCTGTTTCCTGTCACCAAGGACCATTTTCATGTCAATTCACTCTTGTTTCCAAACTCCCATGTACAGAGAAATTGCAGTGATAGGGTAAAGCTGTTATCTGCTGATAAAAATGGCTTTGAGCAGCCCTTTTATGTACTATAGGGTTTTTTTAACTACATGGTTCTTCACTTGAGTGAAACTCCTTGAATAAGACCTTTTTTGTGCTAAATAACTTGAAAAGCACTCTGAAGAGCAATTTTTTTGCTAAGACCCCATTAGTTGTGTTGGGCTTCAGGTGTGGATCCCTAGTGGGCATATCTCTCTGTCTTAGCATACATATTAACTTCAGCAAGAAGAAGATATTGCTTCACCCATTCTTGCCTCTAGGCAGTCTGATTGCAGCACTGTTTTTCTGACTGTGGAAAACTTCTCAAGCTACAAAGAAACAAAATTCAATGAAGGTCCAGCTGTCTGATTTTTGCAGTGGTTGTAGTGATGGAAACATTGCCAACACTGTGCAACCTGTATTTCCATTAAATCTCTTCCCTGAACTTCTTCCTTTCTGCAAAGACCTCACCATAGCAATGGGTTTGGTTAATACTTCCCCTTTCCTTGAGCCCTGCAGAGAATCCATCCAGGTTTGTGTCCAAAGCATGAGGCATCACTGTCGCAAGATATTTTTCCAATGCAGATCTGCTGGGCATTGTTCATGGCTGTTTATACAGAAACCGCAGAATTAGTGCCCACAGAGGCATATCAGAGCAGGGTTACTTGCAGATTATCGTGTTTCTATGGGAAGCAGTTCAGTTGCAAGAAGACAGACAGGTCCTGCACAACCATCTCTCCAGCAGAAACGGAGTATTCTCAGTTCTTTTTCCATATATGATCCCTGTTTTTGTTTCAAGGGTGTTGCTGTGGTGGTATTTCAGTTTTATTGTTAACTAATGCAGCACAGCAAAAATTAAGCGTGTGGAGAAACAGATGTGCTGATGTCCTTAACAGGACTTTCTTGATAAAGGGATGTTTAACCTTAATTGACTTATCCAGTTGCAACAAGGTTTCATAAAATAAAAAATGCATCAACATATGGTACAGACTTGATGTTTTCATTTGAGTTTCATTGGTGACACAATCCTACAGCAAAGATTTGGAACAGAAATAAACCACCCCAGTTTGGAAAGAAAATATAATACAACTGCTCAGTAGGAAAACTACAGAGACAGCCTTCTGTTTTCAGGGAGGAGAACAATTTTGCTGCCTTTCACCAGCAGTGTCGGGAAAGCTGAATGCTGCTGGGAAACCATTGGCATTACTGCCTAATATCTGTGGAGCATTTTGTACACAGTAGAGAACAATATGACCAAAGCTGATGTCCAACATAACAGCCAGGAGTATTTTATCTCCCTGGTATGGGAAATGCTGTGTTAAACACAACTATTACAAATGTTTATTTGAAGGAAAGATGATCTTTAGGTTAGGGCTTTGGCTTGACCTTGGGAAATGTCAAGTGTCTTCCTAGCTCTGCCCAGTGCCATGGACAAACCATTTAGTATCTGTCAGCCTCAGTTTCATATCTGTAAAATTCAAACCCTAATTATTTCTTCTGCTCTGTCTTTTGAAGTGGGCAGGACTTTCAAAGTGTGAAATACACAAGTCAGCAATGGAATCACTGTGTGTTTGAGGAGTGCCCAATGTGACTGTACGCCAGCAGTGTGATATCTGTCCCTAGTGAAAAAAAAAGGGAGAAAACCTGTCCAAAACAAGGGATCAGTACCTTCCCAAAAGAGCTGTGGCTCTGACCTGTTCTGCTTCACACAGGGGCTTTTCCCTCTGAAGGCAGAGCAGTGCATGCCACCGCAGCAGCCTGGGGCTGCTGAACTGGACCTCCTTCCTGTTGCAGGAAAGGGGACAGGGAGGACCCTGAGGTCCTCTCTAGGGGCAGACTGCAGCAGCGCTGCCTCTCAAAATTTCCTTTTCCCAAGCAACAGCACAGAAAGCACAGAGGAAAATGCCATTTTCATTTGTGTGGAAAATCTCTGCAGAAGAAAACAGAATCCTTTTTGACCTGTTGCAGCGCAGCTCTCTGCCCCGTGTAGACGAGGTATCAAACCCTGCTGTGACAAAAACACAGGCAATAGGTCACTTTACTCCAACCGCCACTCTAGATGGCAAAATCCTTGCCAGGGGCTATCCTCGCTCCCCAGGCATCCCAGCGAGCAACTGAGGTTCAAACAAAAGACCAAGGCCATGAAAAACACAGCAGATGCGAAATGCCTTCACTTCAGTCAATTTTGTAAATTGCTTCTGTTTCAGTGGCCCTGAAAAATATCTTCCTTTTTATGTTGAACAATTATTAACTGAGTTGTGAGTTGCCATGGATGCATCGTTCCGTTTATTGCAGACTTTGTCTCTTATTGTGCAGGACTTCATTCTCAGCGTTCTCCTGGGCTTATAAATATCAAAAAAATTGGCCCACTTTTTCTCAGAAGTCAGAGGCAAAGCTGCCACTAATTTAAAGGTGTGGGCTCAGGCCTATTATATCACATTATATTTTTTTATAGCATTGATCACCTCTGCTTTGGGAGTCTCCTGATTCTGCCTAGTAAGTCAGGCTTCCACTCAGGTATAAATATGTCTTCAAAACAATAAAGGAAAAAAAATAAATATTCCCTTTCCCTTTGTAAGCCAACACGGGAGACTGTTTGTCCCTGGAAATGGTTTTGGCTGGAACTCCATGGCAAGTGTTCTCATGAGTACACAGAAAACTGTAGAGAAACTGCCTCTGCATTGCAGCAAGGTATTTGAAGAAATCAGTGATCTGCATATAGCGTGTTGTTTAGCTGCAGTAGTTTTCCAGGCGGCCGCAGTGTCAGGGACTGAGTGGATGGTGCTGACAGATAAACACTTGAGAATTGCTTGGACTGACTATAGTTGCAATTACTGTAATGAAACAAAATTTATCGCTAGCCCTCTCGGAAGTTATTTGCAAAGAAATGGGTAGGGATAGGATCTGAATCTTCAAAGCCAGTTGGCAATATTACTAAAAAAAATTACGGAAATTGCCTTATACTCAGTTGTTCATTCTTGTGCTTTAAACCATTGTATTTCTTTTCAGAGGAAGGAGCTCTGCAGATGCACAGATGTCTGTGCAGTTAAATCTTAAGCATTTCTTCAGTGATTATACCAAAAAAAAAAAAAAAGTCTCAATATTTCATTTCAAGTTGAATTTCCTGGGCTCTAATGCAAGCCATCAGACTTCAATCTTCTTTATCCACCTGTGCAGTTCAAGCCATGCCAGGACAGCTTGGACTGCCATGGAGCATGGAGTCTCACCAGAGCAGGACCAACTCCATGAGATGCTCTACACTCACAGAGCCCGGGGCAGTTTTCATGCAGGCTTGCTTCTATGCATTTAATAAGGCCTCTTGTGATACTTGCAGTGGTAAAAACTCCCAACAGACTTTCTCATTTTCTCAAAAGCTTTGAAGGTGTCTATGGTCAGTGACCTCCATCTGCTCAAGTGACTTTTGCATGCAAAATGAGACGTCTAAAGTCGAGAACAACGATAATGTAATGACTTGGCTAAAGTTGCTTTAAATAGGGGTATCCATCATTATTATTATTTATTCAATGCTGACAGCTTATTTCACTTATTTTAAACAGGCAAAGAGAGGAAAACATGGAACCTCAATTCTGCTCCCTTAAGACTTGTTATATCAGCCTCACTCACCTCAATGCCAGTGGTCCTGATTCAGGGCAGCATAAGTAAAGGGAGAATTAGATGCCCAGTCACCTTCCCAGTGTGGACAAAACAAACCAGTTGCCCAGGGTAACGGACGCTAGCTGTCAGTGTCCCAGCGGAGCTGCTCCAAAGTTGGCCCGACCCACAGTGGAGCAAGAGATCTTGGCTCATGGGAGGTTTTCCTGAGGGAGGGAAACACCGGGGCAGCGGAGAGACCTGCTGGGAGCTAGCAGCTCTGGTGGAAGGCACTGACGAGGCCTGGGCATTGCCAGAGCAACTGCGACTAATCCCGGCCTATAAAAAGCAGCCCAGGGAGCGCAGCAACCAGAGCGTTGTGGTTGGCATGGCAGTTGGCGTGGCGGTTGACACAGCAGTTGGCACACAAGGGTGCCTCTTTGAAGGAGGAGCATTCCACTGGTCGGGCATTGTTCTGTGACCATCTGCACAGGTCAAGGGCACTCATCCTAGCTGACCCTCAAGGTAGAATGGCGGGCACTCATCAGAGAGCAAAGGCTACAACTCTGGCTCAGGGCGCTGCACTATCCACCCCAGCAATGGCTGACGCCTCCACCCAGACAGAGCTGCTGAAGGGAGAGGCTGCAGTGCAGACCTCAGACTGCAGGAGGTGCCTGGACCAGCACCCCCAGGTCCTTTTCTGCCAGGCAGCTTTCCAGCCACTCTTCCCCAAGTCTGTAGCGCTGCACGGGATTGTTGTGACCCAAGTGCAGGACCCAGCAGGTGACCTGGTCAAATTTCATACCATTGGCCTTGGCCCATTGATCCAGCCTGTCCAGATCCCTCTGTAGGGCCATCCTACCCTTAAGCAGATCAACACTCCTGCCCAGCTTGGTGTTGTCTGCAAACTTAGTGACGGTGCACTCAATCCCATTGTCCAGGTCATTGATAAAGATATTAAACAGAGCTGGCCCCAATACTGAACCCTGGGGAACACCACTTGTGACTGGCCACCAAATGGATTTAACTCCATTCACCAGAACTCTTTGGGCCTGGCCATCCAGCCAGTTTTTGACCCAGCGAAGAGTACACCTGTCCAAGCAATGAGCAGCCAGTTTCTCTAGGAGAATGCTGTGGGAAGCAGTGTCGAAGACTTTACTAAAGTCAGGTAGACAAGTCACAGACTTTCCCTCATCCACTGAGTGGGTCACCTTGTTATAGAGGGAGATCAGGTTAGTCAGGCAGGATCTGCCTTTCATAAACCCATGCTGACTGAGCCTGATCACCTGGTTGTCCTGCATGTGCCACGTAATGGCACTCAAGATGATCTGTTCCATTAGCTTCCCAGGCACTAAGGTCAGACTGACAGGCCTGTAGTTCCCCAGATCCTCCTTCCAGCCCTTCTTGTGGATGGGCAGAGGAAGAGACTTTCCCCAAAGCCTGATCTGCCCTTGCAGAACCACTTCACAGCTCTGTAGAGTGAAGAGGAAAGACCCATTGCATCAGCAGAGGTGCTGCAGTAAGGCAACCCAATCTGCTCACCGTATAACAACCAGTGCAACTAAGAAAAGGCAATAGGTGATAGTAGTAGGCAACTCTCTTCTGAGAGGTACAGAGGCACCCATTTGCCAACCTGATGCATGCTCTAGAGAGGTGTGCTGCTTACCGGGGGCGCGTATCAGGGATTTCATTGAGAGACTACCAGTCCTCCAGCTATTATCTGCTGCTGATGTTTCACGTGAGCACCAGTGGTACAGCCAGGAGCAGCCTGAGGAATATCAAGGATTATAGAGCCCTGGGAGCAGTGGTCAGGGACTCTGGGGCGCGGGTACTTTTCTCATCAGTCATCCCGGTCGAAGGGTAGGGGATTGATAGGGCCAATGGAATCTGGCAAATCAACTAATGGCTACAGGACTGGTGCCACAGCCAAGGGTTTGGCTACTTAGGCCATGGGACTCACTTTGAGAAACGTGGTCTACTGGGGCCTGATGGAGTCTACTTGTCAGAGAAGGGGAAGAGCACCTTTGATCAGAGACTTGCCAAGCTCATGAAGAGGGCTTTAAACTAGAGTTGCCGGGGGACGGGAACTTCAAGCCATCCCACTCCTACCAGTACGATGCCAGTAATAGATGCCCAGAGCCTGGAGAAGGGTCACAGGTCAACAGGAGAGCACTTGGAGTGCAGCACAAAGGAATTCCAGCCACTCCAGCCAGTAAGTCAGCTTCATGGGGGGGGCCAACTTAAATGCCTCTATGCAAATGCATGAGCATAGGGAATAAACAGGAGGAGCTAGAGATGTGCGCGCGCCTGCAGGGCCATGATCTTATTGGCATCACAGAGACATGGTGGGAAGGTTCATATGACTGGAGTGTTGGAATGGAAGGATACAGGCTCTTCCAGAAGGACAGGCAGAGGAGACGAGAAGGAGGCGTTGCCCTCTATGTCAAGGACCAGCTGGAGTGCATGGAGCTCTGCCTGGGGATGGATGAGGAGCCGACCAAGAGCTTTTGAGTCCAGGATTAAAGGGAGGGCAGGGACAGGTGACATTACAGTGGGGGGTCTGCTACAGGCCACCTGACCAGGAAGACCGAGCAGATGAGGCCCTCTATAGACATGTAGGAGCATCCTCACATTCACAGGCCCTGGTCCTCATGGGGGACTTCAACCACCTCAATATCTGCTGGAGGGACAACACAGCAGGGCATAAGCAATCCAGAAAGTTCCTGGAATGCATCAATGATAACTTCCCATGACTATGATAAATTCAATGACCATGAAATGGTGGAGTTCAAGATACTCATGGCGGCAAGGAGGGAGCACAGTAAGCTCCGCTACCCTGGACTTCAGGAAAGCAGACTTTGGCCTCTTCAGGGATCTGCTTGGCAGAGTACCATGGGATAAAGCCCTGGAAGGAAGAGGGGCCCAGGAAAGCTGGTTAATATTCAAGGATCACCTCCTCCAAGCTCTGGAGCAATGCATCCTGACAAAGAGGAAGTCAGGCAAAAACGCCAGGAGGCCTGCATGGATGAACAAGGAGCTCCTGGACAAACTCAAACAGAAAAGGGAAGCCAACAGAGGGTGGAAGCAAGGACAGGTAACCTGGGAGGAATACAGAGAAATTTTGCAAGCAGCCAGGGAGCAGGTTAGGAAAGCTAAAGCCCAGATAGAGTTAAATCTGGTCAGGGATGTCAAGGGCAACAAGAGAAGCTTCTAAAGGTACATCAGTGATAAAAGGGAAAGTGTGGGCTCTCTCTGGAAGGAAATGGGAAACCTGGTCACCTGCAATATGAAGAAGGCTGAGGTGCTCAATGACCTTTTTGCCTTGGTCTTCATCAGCAAGTGCTGTAGCCACACCACCCAAGTCGCAAAAGGCAAAAGCAGGGACTGGGAGAATAAGGAACTGCCCACTGTAGAAGACCAGGTTTGAGACCTTCTGAGGAACTGGAAAGTGCACAAGTCCATGGGACCTGATGAGATTCATCCACGGGTCCTGAGGAAACTGGCAAATGAAGTTGCTAAGACACTATCCATCATATTTGAGAAGTCATGGCAGTCCGGTGAAATTCCCATCGACTGGAAAAGGTGAAACAAAACCCTTGGTTTTAAAAAGGGGAAACAAACCCTCATTTTTAAAAAGGGGAAGAAGGAAGATCTGGGGAACTACAGGCCACTCAGTCTCACTTACGTGCCTGGCAAGATCATGGAACAGATCCTCCTGGAAACTATGCTAAGGCACGTGGAAAATAAGGAGGTGATTGGTGACAGCCATCATGGCTTCCCTAAGGGCAAATCATGTCTGACAAATTTGGTGGCCTTCTATGGGGAGATTACAGCATTGGTGGATAAGGGAAGAGCAAATGAAATCATCTACCTGGACTTGTGCAAGGCATTTGACACTGTCCCACACAACATCCTTGTCTCTAAATTGGAGAGACATGGGTTTAACAGATGGACCACTCAGTCATAAAGAATTGGATGGATGGCTGCACTCAAAGAGTTGCGGTCAATGGCTCGACGTCCAAGTAGCAACCAGTGATGAGCGGAGTTCTCAGGGGTTGGTATTGGGACCAGTGCTGTTTAAAATATTTGTCGGCAACATGGACAGTGGGATTGAGTGCACCCTCAGCAAGTTTGCCGACAACACTAAACTGGGTGGTGTGGATGACATGCTGAAGGGAAGGGATGCCATCCAGAGGGACTTTGACTGGTTTGAGAGGTCAGCCCATGCAAACCTCATGAAGTTCAACAAGGCCAAGTGCGAGGTCCTGCAGATGGGTTGGGCAATCCCAAGTACAAATGCAGGCTGGTTGGAGAATGGGTGGACAGCAGCCCTGAAGAGAAGAATTTGGGGGTGTTAGTTGACAAGAAGCTCAGCATAAGCCAGCAATGTGCACTCGCAGCCCAGAAAGCCAAGCACATCCTGGGCTGCATCAAAAGAAGCGTGGCCAACAGGTTGAGGGAGGTGATTCTGCCCCTCTACTCCACTCTTGTGAGACCCCACCTGCAGTACTGTGTCCAGCTCTGGAGCCCCCAACATAAGAAGGACATAGACCTGTTGGAGCAAGTCCAGAGGAGGGCCATGAAGATGATCAGAAGGCTGGAGCACCTCTTCTATGAAGACACACTGAGAGAATTAGGGTTATTCAGCCTGGAGAAGAGGATGCTTCAGGGAGACCTTATAGCAGCTTTCCAGTACCTAAAGAGGGCCTACAGGAAAGACGAGGAGGGACTCTTTTTCAGGGAATATAGTGATAGGACGAGGGGTAATGGTTTTAAACTGAAAGAGGGTAGATTCCGATTAGATATTAGGAAGAAATTCTTTACTGTGAGGGTGGTGAGACACTGGAACAGGTTGCCCAGAGAAGTTATGGATGCCCCATCCCTGGAGGTGTTCAAGACCAGGTTGGATGGGGCTTTGAGCAACCTAGTCTAGTGGAAGGTGTCCCTGCCCATGGCAGGGGGCTTGGAACTAGATGATCTCGAAGGTCGCTTCCAACTCTAACCATTCTATGATTCTAACTGGGCTGCTCAGTAGGTGACACTTTTTAGTTTGCCAGGTTGATTAAACTGGTTGCCCTTTCCTACCCGCACCCTGCACCCATTTTACACTCCCAGCCCAGAGAGTGCCTATGTGTTCCCAGGGCTCAGCCCCAGTCTCATCTGGGACAAAGAGATAGCCAGGGATCTGGCAGAAGTTGGGATGCTCCTGTGTAGCCTGAGACGACTTGGGGCTACAGCACTGGGAAGGACTGATACAGCCTCAGGCATTTTTCTTGTGATCACCTACAAAGAATAATAGCCTGATAACCGCTGTAGAGATACACTGTGTGCAGGGTCAGCATATGATTCACAGGCAACCTATAGAGGGTAAGGTATAGGTTTGTCCTTCCTCTGCAGCCACCCAGGTTGTGGCCTTGCATCTTAATTTTTCTCCATTAAAATCACTTCTGTCCTGACACTGGGATCTCCATGTTTCATCTAAGTAAGCGCAAGTGCCAAGAAGTACCTATGCCCTGTCCCCTAAATAGTATCTCTGTCCCAGCAGGATGAATTTCAGAAGAGTCAGGATGGCGGCACTGGAGTCCCAGCTTCACGTGATTAGGGTTTTAACCCTTCAAATCCTGCTTTTTTTTGCCTTTTTTTTTTCAGACATTATGTCCTTGCAAAGGCATGACTTCAGCTGGAAACCAGTTCTCTGAGACAGTGAGAAAGGGACAGAGAGAGCAGTGCTCAGGGCTGCTCCTTGCTTCTTGGCCTGTTCAAGCCAGGAAAAAAAAAAAAAAATCATTTTTGCAAACTGAGAGATTTTTGTCCTGCACTGACTGAAATTTTTCAGTAGTTATGGAAAATCAGTGAAGGGAGAAAAGTGAATTCTGGAAGAGAACTGCAACAACACACAAAGGATATCCTGAGGATTACTCGACCATACCAGGCTCCAGGTGACTGGAAATACTGTAGGTGAAGAGCAAATGCCACTTGACAAAAAATGGTGTGGGTTTGACTTTAAATGAGATTTCATAAATCCAGGCTTTGAGAAGTGAGAGAGGACTGGTAGAATGAATCATCCCAAGCAATTTCAGGGTAGTTTACATAGTCTGACACTTTATGTCAAGACACCCAGTTCTTCTATCTTTAGTACAACTAGAGATGGGTCCAGAATGGGAGGATTAGAGATAATACTTCACAGCATTTGCAGATCTTCGGATAGAGATTTTTGGCTTGACTGTCAGCAAAGACTAGGTGCATCTGCAGAGTTTGGAAGCATAAGTATATTTTTTTTTTTTTCAAGGTTCAGGTTGCATTGTGTTTTCAAGGCTTTGGATCAGGAATGTTGTGACAAATCAAAACCAGAACTATTTGAATTGTGAGAACAATGAAGGAAACAAAGATTTCAACCTGATGATAGGTTTTCTGTTATTCAATAAAATTGTGACTGAAGCTACCATATGAAGTCCAGGGTAAAGAAGCTATTAGTTGTTGTTCTTATTTCATAATTAGGCTTTATACAATAGCTACACTTAATTACACTGAAAGTTTGGAGGTATGGAAGATCTTTAATAAGTAATACTATTTTGTTAAAATACAGTTTGATTTTATTACTGTAAAGGTTCAATTGCTCCAACCCTCATCACTTTTTCTTACATATACTTGGATTTGGAGGGAGATTTCAAATACCCCAAGCTATATTGATTCTTCTATCACTAAGAACTTGGTTTGCTATGCGCTGCTGATAGCTATGACTTTTTTCTGTTATGTCTCTGAAGTGAAAATATCTTACCTGTATAAATGAGATATCCATATGCAAAGACTGGTTCTGGGCAAACCATGCTTTGTTTGGTTTCCCACAAAGACTACGCATATGCTTGTTTTCCCATGGTTTATTTGGGTTTTTTTATTGCTGTGATGGATTTTTTTTTGACAGTGTAAAATAAGGGCTGGTGTCCCTGACACTAAGGTGACTCATGTCAGCCAAGGATTTTGCCTAGGGGCATTTTCTGTTCCATTTGCTGCACCAAGGTGGCACAGCACAAACACTGTCCCTACCAAGGTGGTCACCTTTTCCAGCTTTTCCCAAGCAGCCAAATTTTTGTTAGCCATGGAAAGCCAGGCTGCTCTTGCAGCCACTGCAGGGAACAGCAGTACAAGTCAAAGGCAGCAGCTGCTTCTGGAGTCCCCGGTCCCTAATGACTGGCTTTCCTCCATGTGCTACACTAGAAAAGATGACATTATGGGTAAGATAATCTTATGGCATTTTTTGACAGACCAGTCAAAAAAGTGACTGTTTCATGCGAGGCTTTCATTCAGATGATTTTACAGCCATTTCAAGTAAAACCAAAGCTACTCATACCTTGACTTGATTAAATGATTTCACTTCACTGAAACTATACTCTTACAAAGCACATGTGTCAGAGCTGCTTATGTTCATGCCCACAAAGTGAAGAATAAGTTCAAATTAATAAATTTCCAGTTAACCAAAAGGGAAGGGGCGTGCGGGGGAAATAAGAGGGAAAACAAAAAGCATGGGAAAACTGCTTTAAAATCCAGTTCCTGGTTTTGTCTGGGAGTCACAGGATCTTGTATGTCTAAACCAGCAGCCTTAGTTTCCATAGTATTTTGGGTTTTGTTTATGGTTAATGCAGGGGAAGGATTGTTTTGGGGAGGGGAATTTATTTTTTGGCATACTGTGAGGCATGGGAGACTTCCGTGAGAATTTGCCAGTTAACAGCTGATGGACATGAGTGTCTTTCCAGTTCACAGAGGAAAGGTGGATGCGAAAGACATCTTCTTCAGTGCATTATTGATCCCTTCTTAGATAGTTGAGTTGCCCACAGAAGAGGCAGTATTAGATTCACACTGGGTGCTGCCCAGCATGTAAAAACTTCAACTGTTTTTAAAAGATTTATTTATTTTAAAAAATAAGCTACTTCCAGGGCAGCTCTTAGCAGGGCAAACTCCAGGAGTTTGCCTGGAGGTCATCGCAAGAAGCTTGGAGATTTTCCTCAGATGATTTCTGTGCATGTGAAGGGACGGAGGGAGGTGCCTCTTGCACCTCACAACATGAAGGGCTAGGGGAAAACTCAGGAGCAAACTCCTCATGTGGCTGTCACCATTTCCCCTCCAGCAGCAACAGCATGAAGCCCTCAGATGATATCCGTTGTACCTGTCTCTCCAGCAAAAGATTTCCCAAGGCAATTTCTCTGTAGTCATGAGAGGACCTTCAGGATCATAGAGGTGGCATGCTGCTTTACCTTCCCCTGACACACATGCTGTGGTGATCTTTGGCTTATCTCCCAGCACTATACAGAAATATCAGGATCACAAAATCACAGAGTGACTGAGGTTGGAGGGGACCTCTGGAGGTCATCTGATCCAACCCCCACTGCTCAAGCAGGGCCACCCAGAGCCAGTTGCCCAGGACCATGTCCAGATGGCTCTTGAATATCTCCAAGGATGGAGACTCCATGACCTCTCTGGGCAACCTGTGCCAGTGCTTGGTCACCTCACAATAAAATTGTTTCTTGATGCTCAGATGAAGCTTCCTGCATGTCACTGTGTGCCCGTTGCCTCTGGTCCTGTCACTGTGCACCACTGAAAAGAACTTGGCTTCATTTTCTTTGCACCTAGTGCCCTTCAGGCATTTATATACATTGATAAGATCCCCTCTCAGCCTTCTCTTCTCCAGGCTAAACAGTCCCAACCCTCTCAGCTTTTCCTCGTACGTGAGATGCTCCAGTCTGTTAATCATCTTCGTGGTCCCTTGGATTCTCTTCAGTATGTCCGTGTCTCTCTTGCACTGAGGAGCCCAGAACTGGACACAGAACTCCAGGTGTGGCCTCACCAGTGGTGAGTAGAGGGGAAGGATCACCTCCCTTGACCTGCTGGTAGTGGTTTGTCTAATGCAGGCCAGGATACTATTCTCCTTTTTTGCCTCAAGGGCATATTGCTGGCTTGTGTTCAACCTGGTGTCCACTGGAACCCTCACATCCTTTTCTGTCAAGCTGCTTTCCAGCTGTGTGGCCCTCAGGATTCAGGAGGAGAAGCCACAAGCAGAAGGATCTGCTTCCTTCTCTAACCCCAAGCACAGGTCCTCTTTTGCCCTAGGCTACAGCATGCAGTAACTCCTCTATCCACCTCCAGGACCTCCTCCCCTGATCTGCCACACTGTGCAACTGCTAACTCACCCCCAATGTCTCACTTGGAGTGAACCTATTAGTCTCATTCAAAATTGAATGAACTGGTTTGGGGATACATCTCCCTGGGGACCTCTCCTACAAGGCAGCATGGAAGAATGTGTACTAGATTTGGCCCTCTGCATTTTACACTCCCCCGAGGCTACCCCAGCAAAATTGTCCCAGATAGGCAACAGCTAACCTGCATTTCGTGCTATAAAAATCTCCCTTTTAGTAAGTAACAGTGCAGCCCTTGTATTCTTACGGACACTTCAACAAAACTCTAGATCCAAAATAATAATTGTGTCTCAGAGCTGCAGCAGTATCACATGGGACGCAGAGGAGTTGCATAGCCAAGTGCTACCACATGGACAGTGATGCCTGCTCTGAAGGACCCATCTGCTCCTCTTGGCTTGGAGGCCAGGACCTATATGCTGAAGCAATTGCAGTTAGCAAGGTAGCTTAAACAGTAGGAGACCACATAGTCTTTTATTACAATAACAGTTATTACTGTAGTTATTACTAGTTATTCTCCCACCAAGCAAAGAGAATTGAACTGATTTTTGTCCTTCAGCACCTATTATGAGAGGTTTTGCACATTTGACAGCAAGGATCTATTCTCTTGCTGTATTTGCCAGCCAAAACGTACTGAGGATGCTGATATTTAAAACCAAGCATGTAAAACAGCCATCATATGTCTAAATTTAAAGTATAGGTATATTATGTAGTAAATATTTGCAATCAGTAGATCTGAATTCTTGAAACTGAATCTGCTTTCTTCTTTTGCTGCCCCACAAGATGACTCTAGTACAAGTATACAGCTTGGCCAATAAAAGGCAGCAGAACATATTCATTGTCACTAAATACAGGAAGGCCCATGCACTAGCAATCCTGTGGCTGAGGTTTGGCATGCTGAAATAAGTCAGGATAATTCAAGGTTATGGTTCCCTCAGCAACTATATTTCAGCCACAGTGCATGTATATAATAAGACATAAAAGTTAGCATCGCATACTGTGATACAAAATGTTACACATGCCCAAGGGGCTTTGAGTTATGATTTTTGCAGGAGTTAATTTGGTGCTGTTAGTGGAGTGATTCCTTTAAAGAAGCAGTCAAGGTAACATTTTACATTTAATTTCCCCATTGCCATTTTCTTTGGCCTTGTCAGCTGTAAGAAAAAATCAATGGTGCATAAATCTCTGCTCATGTAACTAGGTAGTAACAGTGGAAGATGCACATTAGGGAGGGCACAAACATGACTGTACCTAGTTAAAACTTCTTGGACCTTGATGATGTGCTGTCTAAAGGATCTCTGTTTCCTTTCCAGATGCTTAACTTCAACCAATGGAAAGGCACCGATAGGGACCTATGGCTCAAAATAGAGGCAAGATAGTTATTTGCCAAGTCTAATCATCGTTTTTTCTCTTGCTGTCTGACCATATCATGGGTTCACCTTCAAACAGTTTTTCTCTGGAACTCTTCGCTCTCTAGCAAGATACTGTCCATATGCTAATATAGAAATACTCTTCAGGTACTGTAATTCATGATATGGCTTAACAAAGTGTTCCCTCTAGAGGTTCCTCCTGGAAAAAGTACCTAACAATAAAGCCAGGGGGAAGTATTTCCCTAACACTAACATAGCAAGTGTTAATGTCCCACATTTGCGATGCCATAGACTGGTTTCTCACCAAATGGTAAAACTCTTCTTCTTTCTCCCTCTCTCCTTTACTCTTGAATAAAACACCAATAGTAAGTGGAATCAGGAAAATCAAGTGTTGATTGTAAGAATGTGTAACAATAGCCTGAAAAGTCCTACTTAATTTAGCCCTTCCAATTAGTTATTTTATATATGACAGATGTGCCCAGAGTAGTGACCCAGACATGAGCGCATTTCTCAAAAAAGCAACCAGATCCATGCAGTTTCATCAGCAGAGACACAACAGATGTGCTGTGAAATTTAGATGTTGAAAAGCAACTGGGAATTGTTGGTAAAGCTCGTGTTTCCAACTGATAGAAGAGGATAGCAAACCTCCTATCACTACTGTACAATCCTTCATCTGTTGCTAACCGTAACGGATGGTGTTTTACATATTGCATTTCATCCACCAAGCCAAACAGCAGTGGGTATGAGTTACTTGCAGTAGTCCCAACTCTACGCATGCAGTAACTGAAATGCAGAGGTTTTGTAAAACTGAAGACAGAAGTCTGGTTTCATGGACTTCACCAGGGACAAAATATCATGCCCTAGTTAAACAGCTGCAGCTATATTTTCACATGTGATTGTAAAGAGGCCTGGTTTTTTGTTTCCAAAAAGAAGCAAATTCACGCAGATCTACTGGGAGCTGCAAGCACTTGATGTCTTTGGAAAGTAGGTCATTACTGTGTTTGTGCCTAATTTGAGGTAGCCAAAGCTTCAGCGCTGCCCTGATTGCCACAGAAAATAATATACAGCAGAAGAGTGAGAATACAGACTGGGTATCCAGCCTTCCAGTCCTGGTCACATCATGCTTTCCGCTGGATACTGATGGAGACAAAGCCTGAACTGTGCCCGTTTTATTTTTCTGTGAATTAATTTATGTATTCTTCTTAAAGAAGTGCCTAAGCATTGCTGCATCCATATTAGGAGATAATCGTTATTGTAGTTCTCCTCTGGACACTATCATAGTCACAGAAAAGGGGAACATTCTTTTTTGTAATGAAGATTTTATGACTTCTTTGTCCTTCCCTGTGCTTGTCCTAGCAAATCATACCCTTGTTATCTGAGGTGGCAGACCTTAGCTGATGTAGGAATTGCTCTGCGAGTCCACCCTTACCCCTCCTTCTCAGGAGCATGGTTACTCTGCATCCGCATTCCTCCTCTGTCAGACATAGGCTGCTCACAGCTCGGAGGATTCCTGTTCCACAGCATCCCCGAGGTGGAGATTTATAAGAAACACAGAAAGTCCAGAACAAGCAGCCCCTGCAGTGGTACAGCACTTCTGGACCAGAGCCTCAAAATCAACAGGGAAGGAGGGCAAGGAAGATTGGGACTATTTAGCTGTATGGCCATGCCCACGTTTGTGTGAGATGAAGAAATGTTGCTGCACCCTCCTTAACTCTTCACTTGCTGAATGTCTGCACTGGAGCCAGAGGACAAGGTGGGCTCCTTGCAGCTCTGTTGGCCTTTTGCCCACCCCAGGTCAGCAGGAAGACGTGCAACGTGTTAGCTCGGCCACTTCAAACAGCTTCATCCCATTTTATGGAATGAGGACATTGAACAGTATAACAAAATAAGAGCTTTTCACAAGACAACGGAGATACTTTCCATGCCGTGGGGAAAGCACAATCAGGAGCGTGAGGAAGCTGCCCACCTGCCTGCTGTGCTCAGTGGAAGCCAAGGTGAGGGTCTAAGGGGTTAAGAAGCTGCGAATTATCCGCATCCAGACAGATGAGCTTTGCAAGCCAGCATTGCTAATGCTGCCAATGGCAGGTGCATGAACCCAGTCAGAGAGTTTGTGCACTTCATTTGCTCATGAACAATGATGGAAGAAAGGCCAGGAGCCAGCAGACCGAAGAGTCTCCGTTTGCCATCAGTGCCTAATGCTGCACTGTCTGCTTGTGATTCCTTTAAGCTCGTGTAGCGGCTGTGCTGACCAGTAGAACTCTGTGTATTTGTACTTTTGGATTGGGAAATTGTTTAAGAGCAAATAAATCCAATGCACAGTGGGATTTCATACAGTGGTGTTCTTCCATAGTTAATTATATTTTGCTCAGTGAAATTTGAGCCAAGAAACAAGTGCTAAGCACCGATTTCATTTATCACTGAATATGCAGCCAAAAGCTAAAAGTAGCCAACCAACACAAGTCAAAAAATACTATGACATGCAAAACAATACCTATCCCGTGCAAGTTACTTGGTGGGAAATGTTTCCTCTGAGTCCTTGGCAACACGTACAACCAGTGGATGAGCAGCAAGCGGTGCCAAATGAAGGACAGGGACCCACAGGAAAGACCTACAGCCAGAACAAAGGGCAACTTATAGGGAGTTTCTCCCAGCTATCAGGGCACAACCACAGGAAGGAGGAAGACCCACTTGCCTATCCATCCATCATTCTATCTGCAGGCATATGTAAAATTGCTCTTTTGGAACTGGTCTGCAATTCCAAGCTTCGCCCCTCGGTGACTGGCCACTGGTGGCGATGACCTAAATGGTGACCAGGAGGGATGGACTGGTGTATTACAGGAGCAGCTGACTTTGGAGGAGCAAAGAAAATTTGTGGGTTCACCCTGTAATTCAGAAGCATTTTGGAAATGTTCATTGAAATGGGGCTGGAAACACTGTGGGTATCTTTATGTTGTAGCCAGCCACTTCTCCAGAGCCTGCTGCAGGCAGACTGCCGGCATCCTTGAAGTCAGAGATGCTGTTTCTGTCAGCCTTTCTATGACACATAAGAGGAAAGGAGTTCAAGGACATAAGGGACAACACCATTGAAAGTAACATAATATTTGAGAGCTTGCTGCAGCTAGAAGAAAACAGAGAGAGCTGTTTGCTGCCATTCCTCATTAAAATGCAAAGCAGTGTCTTTGTGCACTCTGTAAACATGACCATTTCTTTTTTTCTGCCTGTGAACTTTGAAGAGATGTAAAACTTGGGTATATCAGGTTTCAGAGGAGATACGGTCTGAAGTATTTTTCCAAGAAACATGAAAAAATATCTTCACTATGTGTCTTTCATGATACGTATATATGTAGTGGGAGCTGGGATGTAAGAAGTGGGGGAATTTAGCTACCATTTTGGAAAATACCGTGGTTCAAAAATTGCCTGCGTATTCTGCAAAAGAGTTCTTACAGGGTTCCCCACCATATTTATTCACCACCTAAACCACCAGTAAGCATTCAATAGCAGAGTCTGCAGTGACTCTTCCTGCTGCTGTTTCTCTTTCATAGAAAGCTTGTTCATCTTCTGCTAAGAAATATTACAGCAGAAATTGTTCCTCCAGATATATTGCTCACTCTTGCTGCTCTGCCTTCAGTAAGCCTAACCTGCAGTTTGCAGTGGGCTCTGTGAAACTGGGATTGACAGAAAGTGCTATTCAGGCACTGCCCTGGAGCCAGCATCCCTGGGAGACCCTTTGGAGTCACTGACCATCTCCTATTCTAGCTGCACAAGATCACAGGGAAGGGCACCGAACCTCCTGTTTCCAAGGCTAAGCCATTTCAAGCTGGAGTGCACCATACCACAAAACTTAGTGTGAAATCTCCATATCTGGCTTTTAAATCCAGGTGCTGCTCTGAAATACACCCCTATCACCGATGGTTTGGTGCAACACTTGTTTTGTTCTGCTGAACTAATGACGCACCATGCAGGGGAAAGAGGGTCTTAATTTCCTTAGTCCTGCATCTTGCCTCACCCTCTGCTTTGGGTCCTATACTGGTATGCTTTGATTACCTTGATTATATTTTCCTTCCAGTTTGTACCAGTTTAAATGAGATCGGCCCCTATAAACTCTGAGCGCCATGGACATTCCCACTGATTTTAGTAACACAGCTGAAAGGCTGAGCCCACTTTTGAAAATGTAGTGTCACCTTCTACTTTCAGCATCAGTGACACCATTTAGGAACAGAGCATGACATGTATCCAACCAAGCGGAAGTGGGATGGAGCAAGAATGAGAAGTTAATGTAACACATATGGCTTTATTTTCCCTGCAAATCATGTTCAATTTAGGCCATAATGATTTATTCTAAAAGCGCATTTAACTCCAATTTGGTTCTATATAACAGAACAGATGGGGGAAATCCACAAAGCTATACTTTTCTGCATAAATAAGAATGATTGCATTCATATCCTGATTCTTTTTTCTTTTTCTTCCCCCTCATCCATCTTCAGATGTTTGATTTTTACACTTAAAATAAAATAAACTGACAAATAATTTATGTCCTGAATTTATGTGGTGTTATCTGGGGGAGAGGGGTGAGTTCTGAAACCAGCACGCAGCCATTGCTGTGCAAAAACATCTTTGTCATACTGCTCTTCCCCCTTCTTCCCCTTGTCCTACATTCACACACAAATACCATTGTTAATATAGGGCCTACATTGTTTTGAGTTCTGCTTGTGAGGAACACACCGATCAGCACAGAGAGAGGGTTTACATGTATTCCCACAGCTGTGCTGGCACAAGTGGAGATGCTGGTGCATCAACATGGGAGCTATCAAAACAAAGGCAAACAAGGCTGTATTGTTCCGGTTTCATTGAGGAAAACAAGAGAGAATATTTTCTTTTCCACTCTTGAAAAAGGAGAAAAATAGTATGACCGGCCTTGTGTTATTTCCAGTTTGAGAAACCAGCATCTTAAGGAATTTCTAGGAAAAGAAAAATCTCACCTTGAAAAATTAAGACCAGGTCAAATGCCCTGAGGCTTCCTGTTGCTTTTCTTTATGTTTGCCAGGCTTGCTTCCCAGGCCCACCATTTCCAGCCAAAGCAGGGGCTAACAGCAGTTGCCTTTGCCATGTCGCTCAGGGCCAAGCCTGGGTTGCCAGCCCAGTGTGGGAACCGCTCTGAGCCAGCAGCCCACTCTGACTCTTTCCAGCAAACAATTTTACAGCCCTGGAAATGACTCTGGACTGGCAAATGACATTATTTTTATGGGCCATTGCCTCATTGCAGCACTTTGCTCAATCCACTTTAGCATAATGTGTCTTTTTATGCACTCTTTTACCACCCTGTTATCTCAGCTCCTTACAGAACCATCCTGCCATAACACTGCTTCCTACCATGCGGGCAATATGCCCTGAGAGCATCGTGCATTAGCCTTGGCATCGATCACCTGGGCTCATCAGACCAAAGACCATCATTGCCCAAGGGGTGGGACTGTTCGTGGGCTTCTGCAAGGGTTTTGCCTCCCCCATGCACATTTACACCCCTGCCCAGTAAATATTAGGACTACACCTTTGACTAATGCCTGCGCTCTCACAAGCCCTGCACCACCTTTGGTGGTCCCCCTCAGGTTCTCCTTCCACCCAGGGCAAAATGTAGCGCTATTCTGTGGCGCTTGGGTTGGACTGGAAATGTGCACAAGAGAAACATGAGAGTGAGGATAGCTGGATTTGGTACAGCTGGCGCTGCTGTTGTGGTCTGTAGGGCTCAGGGAACTGTATCAATTTATTCTTGTCTTCAGGAGGCGGCATCTGAAACCCAAAAGATCCTTGCTTAATTTGCCTCTCTTCTTTATAAAGACTGCAAGTTCTTGAGAGCATGAATAATATCACATAGCTGAAAACCGCCTAGGTGACCAGGGACCCCACTTTTGGGGCAACGGTGGACTATATAAAACCCATATATGTTTTGTATATAACTAGCCCAGTCACAATGGTATGCTTCGAAAGTTCAATTCAGTTAGCTTTCGGCCACTTTGAAAGTTCATCACTGAGAACAAACAGGAACTCAGAGGAGAGGACAATCGCCTCCTGGAAGACAGGGTCTACCTTTGCAAAGTCTGGAAGGTGTAAAGACTAAACATCCCTCTGATACTCTTGCACCTGCCCTGGCCCTAGGTCAATGACTTTGTACGACAAGAACCCACATTGGTGGTAGTTCATTAGCCATGCCTCTAAAGCTATGCCATGCCAAGCCCTGCTGATAAATGCATCGCTATGGCTGGTAACTTTTTCCAAAAGCCCACAAGCAAATTAGTAGTCCAGAAGTCTTTTTTTAGGAGCCCAGGAGTCCTTCTTTAGGAGTCTGGGAGTTCTTCTTTCCAGAAGTTCATCCATTAATCCCAAAGAGTAAACTCTTCAGAATTATAAAGGTGAAAGACAATGTCAGATGCTTTTTTGAACTAGAAAGATGAATACCGTTGAAGTCAATAAAAATTCCATAGGATTTATTGATGGTCTAGCCATGAACCAGAGGTCAGAAGGTTAGAGCTCTCTTCTATGCATTAATTTATTGTTAATTAATTAATTGATTGTTACAATGAGACATCTAAGCATTCAGCGGGCTTTCTGCACTTTTTTACTCAGTATCTTCAGACCTGTCCCAGCTGCCTTTTTCCTCCATCTGCTTCCTCAGCATGCCTTGATCTCAATTTCAATCTACTTTTCTTTCTTATCTCTCTCCCTCACCCCTCCCTTTTCTTTCTCTTTCACTGTTCTCCTCATAATTAACCATCTCCACCCGCTCTCTCCATTCACTTTCACAAACAGCACGACCTGGCCTGTTCTTGGGTCCTCTTGGGCTGCTTTGCTCACTGCCTGGCCATTGCTTGGCATGTGTTGCTGCCTAGCTTCACAGAGGACCACAAGATGGTGGCTTCTACGCAGATGAAAACATTCATAAGCTGCAGGCTTCAGCCAATTATGGGAAGTGGTAAATATATCCTGGGTACAAACAGGCTCCAAAAATGATCTGACAGGAAAAAACAAGTTGCACATCCTAGCCAACAACTTTTCTCTTCTGAGAAAAGCAAAATTGACACTTAACATGGCAAAGACCACTGTGCTCTATGGCGGCACTGACATCACCAGGACAAGTCCGTGAGAAGTAAATGTCATAAATCATTTCATTCTGCCATAAAATTGGTTGTAGATCAGTTTTACGTATATTTTTAGAAGTCTTCTTTGTTATTCTGTTTTGGGGAGCTGTGCATTGCACATTTTTCATAAAATAAGTGAAAGAAATATTGTCCTTTTTTTTCTGTTAATTTCCGTTGGCATTTTTCCTTTAGGATTCCTCACCTATAAGGTACCAATTACAAACTTTCGTGGCTCTGGCCTCTTCTCCAGCCCCAAAGTGATGTGGCAGGGGATTGCCCTGGAGCTGCTCACCTCCATCCATGGGTAGGACCAGAGAACTCACTAGCCCTAACATATTTCTTACCTTCCCCACTCCTTCCTCTTGATGATTACATAGGAAAATAGCACCACATTTTGCTCTAATTCACTCCTGGTTTGGGTAACTGAGGGGAGAAGGTGTACAGGAGGCCCTCAAGGCTAAGAGAACAAAACAAGTCTGTCTGTGAAAGTCATATTTTCAAGCCATCAGAAACCAAAGGCCGGACACCAAACACTTTGCCTTTCCTAGGCTGCCTATGCTGCACATCCAGCAGTCCCTGGGCTGTGTCTTCACATGTGTTTATAGCTGGGGGTGTGCTTAATTGCTCATTTGCAGAAACAAGCCTCCATTTGTATTCAGCTGCAGAGGGACTGCCAAATTAGGGACATGACTGTGCCCTGTTCACATGCACCAAAGTAACTTTGCCATCCCCAGGGTCCTACACCCTGGAAAAGGATGTGGCTACTTGCACACCCCTGGGGCAAATGTAGCCCAGTAGAGGGGGGGGACTTCACACCTTTATTCCTGCCAGCCATGGCTGGTAGGAGGTACATCTCAGAGCTAAGCAGGAAGCCATGAGGGGAACACCATACCTTCCTAAGAGGCTGATACTCAAAACATGTACAGCTAAAGGCTAGAAAGGCTAAAATTCATTATCCCTTAGGAAAGGATTTGGGGGTTTGGGAGTTGTTGATATTTTTTTAGCTCCTTTTTTTTCTTTTCTTTTCGAAAAAGTGAAGTTTGCAAACAGTAAGGGAAGTACAATTCAGTATTCAAAGTCTTACATTTGTGAGCTTTTATGTGGAACTCAAAATATTCAATGCATTTGTAAGAAGGCTTCAAATCCAAAAAGAGATGTAAATGTATCTGTCTTGAGTACCAAGGGGATTGTCCTGTGATTTGCTGTCCCCTGTGTATCCTGTTTGCACCATTCATATTTGTTCATGAACTTCCTTAGCTATCAGAAATTACGATTTCTGAAAATTGTTAGGAATCCAAGACTCTCGTTTCCTGTCAAACATCTGCATAGAGCTTTGTTCAGCTTCAAAGCTTAACTCAACTGCGTTTAATATCTGAATTTGTCTCTGAAGCAGCAGCAACAGCAACTGACAGTAATAAAACCCTACAGGAAATAAACTCGGAGTAGAGCATATGTGAGCCAGGTCTTGTTTAGATCTCTCTTAAAAGCCAGGATAAAAGGCAAAGCCAAGAGGACTTTGCATCAGCAGGTTAAAGCGTGGTTGCCAATTGCTTGTTGGAATTAAAGGATCTTATAGAGCTGTTCTATTCATGCCCCTCACACAGAGACTGCTAGGCCTTAAGTCAGCCAAGGGTCTTGTATTTCTAGCTATTTTGGTGCATTCTGAAATTGTTTCTATTCTTAATACTCTGTAGTCATTAAATTACAGCCAGCTGTGTCCTGTCACTGACATTTTTTGCAAACTGTTTTTAAAATGTAGTGCTTGCAGTTCATAGATACTTGGTTATCCGAGAGCTGAATGACAAAACAGCATATAACAGAGCAGAGCAGAGAGCAACCCATAAGCTTGTCCTGCAGTATTTCACAGTTAATGTGAAATGCAGTCAAAATGTAGAAGAGACTGGACACTGAGGAAAACTGGCCATGAAAGGGGTTTAAGGCATAAAGGAAATTAAAGCACACACTGGCTTTGCTTAAATGAACAGGAGTGATATTTTGACATGTCATTTAACATTTCCCATATGGCTTCAACTAGAGTTGATTTGAAACCTTTCAAAACATTTTCCTTGTGTGCAAAATGACACTTTACAACAAAGGAGAAAAAAAACCCCAAAAACATAAACCATGTGGCTGTTAAAGCCATTTTAATTAAACAATTGAACTGGCCTGTGTGTCTCCCAGGTGGGGAAATCTGGGATGCTGCTTTTAAACAGCAGGTGCTGGTAAAGGCACAGTTGCTGTGGGGGAAGGAGAAGAGGTGAGATGAAATTCCACCTCAAACCTGTCTATGGGTTTCAGGAGGGCTCACTCAGTTCTGGCCACATGAAGCTCCTTCCTGGTGTGTGGTTGACCACATGAAGGGAAAGTTTTTTTTGTTTTTTTTTTTTTTTTTTTAAATAATGTCTGATATTGAGGCTGTCAAAGCGCTTGTGCACAGAGCTAGGGCTGCTACATGGGAACATGGTTTTCCAGCAGTTGGGAGCTCTGTACTTTTTGAAGGTGGGCTCTGAAAGGGTATGGCATGTTTGGCAGTCAAAAACAGCCAGCTGCCTTTGAAAATCAGTGGCCCAAATATCTGAAGCTGTATTTCCTATTTCCTTTTTTTCTTCTAGACCAAGTTTCCACTCAAAGCTCAGGATGCAGAGCGGTGTTGTTTGCTCTGTGTCACCATACGGTTGGTTTGGGAGGCAGGAGCTGTGACAGGAGCCGTGCACAACCCAGACAATGGCTGGCACTTATCAGAAATAGCTAGTGAGCAGAATGAAGAAAAAAAAAAAAAAGGGGAGGGGGGATGAAACAAACCTCCCCCAAGAAGTCAGGATCCTTCTGCAAATCAGTAGTGAAAGAAAGAAAAATTTTGTACAACAAATTATTTGCAACAAGTAGCCTGACCAGCTTGCTGGGTGACATTCTTCTGCCTTGCAGGGGAACTGCGAGCCCCAATTAGCTCTTGAAAAGCACCCAGCTTTACTGAGGAAAGGTGCTCCCGAAGGGCAGGGGAATATGAAGAGCGGTGTTTTGCTGTAGGCTTGCCGTGCTCCATCCTTACTGTTCAAGGGAGCTATGGGCTGGAACTTCAAAGGTCCTCTTTGCGCCGCTGTGTGCTTGAAGTCAGGGTTTTCTATTCAAGGAACAAAGGCAGACCTAAATCCGCCAAGGCCAGAAATCCTAGGGGAGGGGGGACGTCTATCACTTTGCAAAGCAAATTGATTTTTGAAGTGTACAGTGTAAAATGCTCAAAGGACTGCTGCTACTTTGCCATAAAATTACTGCTTCTACATGGCTTTTGACAGAAGTTAATGTTTGCCCCCATACATGCGGCAGGGGCAGGGCCATGTGCTCAGGGCTCTTCCATGGTGTTCAGTTCTGCAGCTCTCATGTGGCTCTGAGGACAGGTCGATTCAATTGCCCAGCACTGCCAAATAACACCTGGCAAGCAACACTTTCATCTCTTCTTCTTTTTTTTTTTTTGGAGTTATCTCATGCTTGAAGATTACCTGATAAACCTCGGAAAAGGAGGGAATGCTCTGAATCCCAGTGGGATAGCAAGCAGCATAGCTAATTTCTTCTTCTACAAATTGTCTAATTTTCAAGCAACCGTTGCTGGCAACTGCTTTGGCAAATAGACTGAGGCAGTTCAGGTTGGAAAAAAGACAGACAGTGACTAAGATTCCCTGTATTCCTTATTTTCAGTGGAAAAAACAAATGAGCATGCTCCTTCAGAAAACAGAAGCTTGGAGAGGAAAAGTAGTGGTTTGTTGTTTTTTTTTAAAAAGGTTTTTAAATGTGGCTGGGATTATAGTCAAGGTCATGACAGTTTCTTGAAGAAGAGTAATAGCCCATGCTATAAGCACATATCTCTAGCAGGAAGAAAAACCTGCAAAACCACAGCATCTTCAAGCACGCTGAATTGTAAGTGGGGAGGAAAAATAAACCCATACACTTTTAACCACGAAGCATAGGTCACATAAATTCTAATGAGTGGCTGAAACAGCAGCTATAAAACAACTATATCAGGCGATAAATCAACTTTGCTATGACCAAGTCTCCTCCAGTGTCAGAGGTTTCCCTAATGTTGATATTCACCCCGTTTTGTTCTTAGGTGAGTCATGACTTGGCAGGCTTTCCTCCTCACTCCTCCACACGCGCAGCAGCAGGAGAAGCACGTCCCTGGCCAAGCGCAGGGTGGGCTCGGTGCCAGCGGCAAGCACGGTTCCCCAGCCGGGCTGCGGCCAGAGGACTTCTGCCGGAGAGCGTTTTACCAACAGGTGGTTCTCAGTTGGTAAAAGCCCCCAAAGGGCTGACGTCTTCCCCTCTTCGTTGCAGGCATAGCCCAAGCTCCCTTGCTTAGGATGGGGTACTGAACGCACTACACCAGTGTGGGACTGGTCCCTGAGAATCCCTAATGGGACTTCGGTGAGCCTTGCTCTGAGTTACTGCACTGATGGAGCTGCTGCCACTTCCCTTGAGACATTATGAGCTGTTTTAGCCCTTTGCAGGACATGTTTCTGAACAGCATCCTCTCTGACAGGGATGAAACTGCTTTCCTCTGCCCTCATGTATTCAGGGTTGCGGAGAATGTGGGCTGCTTTTGTAATTTATTTTTTTTTTATGAATGGGATGCAGGATTTGTTCTATACATTGTATTGACCCGTGTTTGGTTGTGAAAGGATCGGTTTCTGCTTAGGAAGAGAGGAATAAGGGAGCAAGTGTCTGAAATCCCACCAGCCTGTGAGAGTGTGTTATTGGCAGTCACCAGGCGTCATGCGTCCAGACTGAGTACTGCCTGTTCAGGTGGGAACTGTGGCTTGGGAGTTAGGGGAAGAGAATTTTCTTTGGGAGCAAAACAGGGGAGGTGCAGCTGCCGTCCAGTCATCATGTGGATGTCAGGCTCGTTTGCTGGGCGTGAGCCCCAAGTCCTGATGATGTCCCAGGGTTGCGGTGCCCTGGGAGGGTTACAGCTCTGCACTTTCTGCTCAACCCCAGGCATTCATGCTCTCCTTATCTCTCTTATCTCAGTAAAGCTGCAGCAGCACAGAGTAATACGTGGAAGAGAGTAGCAGGAGACAAGATGCTAGTGCTGGAGCTTCAAAGTCACATATGGACATGGGGGGGCAAGTTACTGGACACACACACTCCTCCCAACCCCACATAAGACAAAGACTTCAATTTAGCTTCAATATACTAATATAAGGACTAGTGATGGGCAGAACTGCTTGATGTTTTTCTACACCCACCGACCTCCTGGGAACTGCTCCTGCCCTTTCTGGTCCCACAGCAGGAGGAGATAGGATGCAAGGATCTTGGTCATGGGAGGATGGAAGTGGGAGATGGTGCAGCTAGGGCTTTGGTGCACCATGCAGAGCTGTGCGTGACAGGGAGGAAAGGGGCACAAGTTTAGTATCTGAGATACCACAGCAGCTCTTGGTGATTTTCATCTTGTCTGGAATTGGGGGCGTCTTCATATCATGGTACTAGTGTGGTAGCAGTGTGTCACCCATCGCTGATATGTGTGAGCTGTACTTGGGTCCAGCTGACTGAGACATGCTGACTTCTTTGGAAAGGGTATGTGCATCAGTCACGGCCACTGCTGTTGGCATTGCTCACCAGTGGGGACAGTCCTCGTGAGCAGCTGAGCTCCTTTAGACTCAAGGACAGACAACAACAAGCAAAGGGTTGAAAGCAAAGGCAGGACTCCATCCTTTGAAGACTTTTCAGCTGCCACAGCTTTCTGGGGATATTTAGGGAAACTACACCTAAAGCTGAGATTTCAACCAACAGCTAAGTCCGTGATCAGAGTAACATCAAAAGAAGTAAAAGTGTTCCTCCTGGGGATGCTTCTTGCATATCCAGGGTAATCCAGCGTTGGAGGCAAGATACAGGACAGTGCGTGGATGAATGGGTCTGAGCCAGTGATGGCAGTTCCTGTGTCCCTACAAGAAAGGATAATGTAATTGAGAGCCAGAGGAGGCTCAGCAGTGGGGAGGGCCAGCAAAGGCCTCCAGAATTTATTACTGCTTAGTTTATTGCAAAAAAATTGCAGTCTTGCACAAATGCAAATAGAAGGCAGGCAGCTCAGCATAAGCTATGGAAAGAATGGAAAGCAAGCAGGCTATTAAATAAGAGACGAGAAATGTTGATAATTTATTATTATGGCTTTAAGGGAAATATATGACTTTTCTGAAGTGATTTTAATGAGCAAGTTAGGAGAGAAGTAATTCTGGAAACACTGCTCAGAGATTTGTACTGGGAATCACTGAACTGCACCCACCACACCAGCCTGGGGCTGCTAAGGAAGTTTGAATGGGTATCAATAAAATATTTGGAAAGAAAGAGCTAGCCTGAAAGTGCTGACCCACTCCCAGCACCCCTTGGGATCAGGGAGTTGGTCAGCTGGGGCTCATCTCCTTTGCCCTGTGCAGCAGTTATGTACACCAGGTAAAACAAGATGTGAGATCCACTATGGCATGGAGAGTGCAGGTCACATCACTGGACACTTGGCAGGCTTTACTTGCAGCCCGCTCACATTTACTGGTACAGAGAGAGTGAGCCAAAGCCCTGTGTCATCTGCGCGTATTTCCACAACAGGGAACCTAAAGCAGCTATAGGAACTTCTGAACATATCTTTCTCCTGTCTTCCTTCTTTGGTGTGGCCCCCCCACGCTCAGCTTCATCCATGGGGTCCTCTGTGTCAGGAGCAGTCCAAAGAGCAGCTTTACAGCTCCTTTGTGTTCAGGCACTAAGACTCTCTCCTCCACAAGGGGAAACTCTGTGTCCAGCTAAGGCTCCAGCATCCCCTAGCATAGCCTTCATGCACTCAATGAGTCTCTGAAACCTGCCTCGTTGCGTGGGGTGGATGTCCAGCACCAGAGAGGTTCAGAACAGAAAAGTAAACTGCTTTTCTGATGTTTTCATATGGCGCCCACAGCCTGTGCAAAACCAGAGACATCTGCAGAATTGCATTTTTGCTGCACCTTTCTTCTCAGTCCTCCCATCTGTGGCCCCTTTACTGGGCAGAAGATCTGAGCATCTTGGAAAACAGCCTGCATGATCATTCATTTGTGGATCCTCATCATATACCGAGCAGGAAAGGCTGCTCACTTTCTCCAAGGAGCACTTCAGGACATCATACAGACTGTGTTTGTTGCTTCTCAGGATATGTTGACCTTTTAAAGAAAAGGAATTCAGAATGCAGCTGGGTTATAAGAATTACTCTGCTTCTCTTCACCACTTCTGTTTGCTAACAATGAGTTGCCTGTTTTTAGATAAACAATAATTAAAAAAAAAAATTAACAAACAAGAGTTATGTGTGATTTGCTGCAATGCATGAATGCACAAGTGGGATGCTGATAATCCTGAGAGCAGAGGCAGATACTAGATGAACAGTAGTTAGGGCTACTAACAGCTGAAATGTGAAGCTAGACCTATTCCCCTACAAACAGGCAAATTATAAGGTCTGTGATAACCAGTGTCCTGGTTTGAGTGACACAGGACTAATTTCTCTTTCAGTAATTTCACTTTTCAGTAAAGTTTCTTCTGATGCTTGGGAAAACTGCACTTTTAGAAGACTCTAGTGTCTGAATTTGTGAAAAGATTTACTTTATAGCCAGCTATGGTGTGTGGGTTTCAAGGTCTCAGTGTTTCTGAGTTAGCCAGGTGCAGGGATGAGGAGGAGCGAGACCCGGGCACTTGACCCGAGCTGGCCAACAGGATTATTTCATACCATGAACGTCACGTTCAATATAAATTAGAAAGTTTGCTGAGGATTTTCTTCTCTTCCTTAATGGCAGTGATCCTGAGAACTTCTTGCCCCGGTGCCGGACCCCTGAGGCCTTCCCTTCCTCCCAAAGCCGTAGTGCTCGCAGTGTCCGACATTTACTGTGCACTGCTGGGAGTGCACAGCTTCCTGCCGATACAGTCGGCTGAGTACAATCCTTGTATATTTTATATTGGTATCAGGATCAATATTGGTTCTTTAGTATTATTAATGTTAATTATTTAGTATTACTGTATTCAATCTGTATATATGTCAACCACCAGGTTTCCTTGTTTTTTCCCGATTCCCCTTCCTGGGTGGAGAGGGGTCATCAGGTGATAGAATAATTGTCTAAATGACAATAAATTGTTGTGGGTTCCTCAAACCATAACAGCCAGTAACCTGGTGATTCGTGATTACAAGAGCAGGATTTGCAGTTGTTTTTTTAGCCATAAACAAGGACAGAGTTGGCTCACGGTGATCCCTATGGGCAGAGGGTTCCTGGAGAAGGATGTCCTGTTCCCCAAGGGCTGTTTTGCTCTGGAGCAAATTGCATGCTAGGCAGAAGGTGGCCTTCTATTTGCTACCAATGTTTTATTGAAGATAATAGTCTTTTTGCAGGAGAACAGCAACTCCTATTGATGCCTTTCCCCTCACTAAGAAGTCATGGGCTCTTCTGGGACAGGCTCCAGCAGCTGCATTTGGGGTCTTGTTTGAGACCTGGAGCTTCAGCCTGCCTTTCAGCTGCAGTGCAAAGTTGAGCAAGCAAAGCTGTTCTGTTCAGGGAACGCTTCCTTCCAGACTGAGCCCATGGGGACCGAAGGATATCCTTTCAGTGCAGCTCCCGAGGAGCACAGTCCAGCGGAGCAGCCTGTCTCAACCATTTGCAGTAAGATAAACACACGGGCTAAGTTTCCCTTTCCTAAGGGCTGTGTGCTTTGTAGGTATCTGTAGGGCAGGCACTCGTGCTGACAGCCTGCCACTCAAACTGCAAACAGGCGAGCTCCAAAGGTCACCAAGTCGATTATAGGAAGTGAACCAGAATAAACAGCCTCTTTATCAGGCTTTATTTTCTAGCAGACTCACAGAACGCTCCAGCTTCGCCCTCCGAGGGAAGTTGCCTGCCGTGAGACGCCTGGGGGTTTATCTGGCTGCGGCTCAGCTAACTCGCACGCTTGGTCTCCTCTCCCACATCTGCTTCCTCTTCCACCTCAAGCTTGGCACCTTCTCCTTCTCGCGGGTGAGCACAGAGGCTCTGCGAGAGCCAGTTCGCTGCTCTCTGGGTTCAGGGAAAGACTGCACTGGTGATGTTATCCCAGATTAAGTTTTCCCAGCATTTTCCTCCTGGGAAATTAACCTGTTAAGGTGGCTTGCACTTCCGTGAGCTAGCAGGAACTCCCTGCCTGGGTCGCTGTGGACAGCACGTCTCTCATTTCAGCTGGGATTTTTTGGCAAAGGCTGAGTGTGCTGTGGTCTAGGGGTTTGCAGAGGGGAGAGGGCTGTTAGGCTCATCCTTGCTCCATGGCCGAGGTAAGTGTGGTGCTGGTTGCCCCAGCCCTGAGAGAGCAGTGACTTGCCTCGTGCTGGGCCAGCTGAACAGGAAAGGAAACAGGCCCTTTTCTCACTTCCCACTCACTAAAACAAAGGCTTGTTCACAAGGTCTCATGCTTTTTCCCAAACTCTGTTTCTCCATGGACAACTGCCACAGACCAGCACGTACTGATAGCATCAAAGTTTTCCTTGGAAACCCTCCAAGGGATTCAGCTCGGTGGACCACACAGTTGTTATTCATACATGGTTTGGGAACTACTGATCTGCCTGAATCCAACTAGATTTTTTTTTCTTTCTGTGCCATTGATCCCACACTTTTCTCAACTACCAGAATGCTGTTAGCATTTCTCATCTCTCTAGCAGCTAAATTTTATTCTTTGGGCTTCGTCTGTGCATTACATGGTATGCCTGCACCCACCCACACACGTGCACCCCTTGGAGCAACACTAGCCCCATCCTCCAAGATCAAGCTCGCTTATTCTCTTGTTTTTAAAATGTACTTAACAGTTGCATGTGCCTAAGCAAGAAAGGAACTTTTAGAGAGGTGAGAGCCCAATATGCATCTTCAAGACTCACTGCAGGTGTGGTCATCCAAACCCAGAAAGATGGGACAGAAACACTCAGTGGCTAAGCGCAGTCCTTGAAAAACACTTTGAAATGTCCTTGCTATCAAGTTGCAACAAACCTCTCCATGGCGGTTCCTAACCCAGAACTTTCTCCCAGCTTTTCATGGGTCTTAAAATTACATGAGTGTGGGATGGCTTGCTGGGTAAGCATCTTTGCGTGCTTTTCTGCTGGGGTTATTTGAAACCTCCCTGAAGAACTAACCATGATGTCATGGGGCCCATAATGGCCCATAAAGGATTTAGCCTTTTCAGTGTCGCATGGTGGAGTATTTTTTTGGCCCTATCCCCAAGCTACTGGTCTGTGATTTCACCCCTTTCTGCATGTAATTCACAGGGCAGCATCTGCTGAAAAACAAGAGGGAAGCTTTCCTAACTGGCCTCAGGCTGTGAAGCAGAAGGCTTTGTTGTCCAGCACAGACACAACCTGTGCTTTCTCATGCTCAAGCTGTAACACAAATCTCTGCATGATTTCTATCCCTGCATGATTTTATCCTAGTGGGTTTGCTATCAGGAGAATCCACTTGTCTTGCAAGATCTTTATTTGACCTTTTGGGTGTTTACTTTTGAGGATAAACACAAGGTCTGAGAAATGGTTTGGTGGGCCTGTATTTGGCTAAGGGGTGCCAAAGCTGCAGGCTGGGACCTTTGCCTGCTCACAGCCTGCCCACCAAGTGCAAAGCAGCAGTGGCTACTGGAGGGGCAGTCAGTGGGGACAGCATGGCGCTGGGGGGTCATGCTGGGACACCGCCACCCTGATGGGTCTGCCCGGCAGTTCCTTCGGGCTATTTTTTAGGCAACTGCTGAAATCATATTTCTGTACATGAGGAGGGAAAACGGCCTGGAAGTGGTGCTCCTTCCAAAGTTTTGAGCTTGTTCCTACCAGGCTTCACTCCAGCTTTGCTTACGCTGCATTAGAAATAACTATATTTTGATGATGTTTAAGGCCTCATTGACAATACGCTAAAGCAAATCTGATTGTACTTAAGATCACAGCATAACTGACTCAGAAAAGCTGCTCTTTAGGAAAGGGTTATTCTGTTATGGACAGCTTGTATAGCAAGATGTCTCTTCAAGGGGTACCTCTGGCAGGAGGAACTCAAAAGCAGTGTCTTGCGGGGAATAGGTGCCCATCAGTGCTGTTCTGGATTGAAGCTTACAGAAGAACATATTTACATTCATACAGTCTGAATAAGTCATAATTTAAAAGTGTGCCCTGGGATGTGACTGTCACTACCATTGTTCCTGTTTCTAGAAATATTTGCTGGCACAACGAAGCGTGAGTGTCTGACTCGAGCTGTGGGAGCTGCCATCTACCCTCCGCCACTGCCTCATTGTGTGGCCTTGGGCAAGTCCTGTAATTACACTGGGACCTTGTTTCCCAGCCCTGAAACTCGTACAATAAACATCCCCTCACTCACACTAGGTTTTCTGTGACACTTAAGGCCAGCCACTGATTCTGCCTTTCTCCTTCATGGTTTCCTCAGCAAGAAGCTGCATTAATTTCAGTGAAGTTGCTCATTGTAATAAGGGCTTCTCTGGATAAGGGCAGCAGTGAGGTCTGCGGTGACCAGCCAGCACTTGGAGATGTGTGGGGGAAAGACACTGTGTCATTACAAACAAGTAATTACATTATTGTAAAGTTCATTACTGTTTCCTGCTGAAAGGATCAGTATTCAGAGCCTGATGCATTCTCACAAGAAATCAGTGGGATACAGGGTTTGTATTCATTTCTCTGAGAGCTCAGTAGATCCTTAGCAAAGACAGTGAATGGCATAAAATGTTATTTAAAAAATAGTTTCTGTGCCTGTATAGGAACACATGTGAAATACAGCATGAAATTTGGGGAAAATGCATCTTTTTAAACAGCAAGGTTTTATTTCTCTTAAGCAATAAAAGCTTACAGTTGTGGTTTTTTCCTAACAGGTAATTTTAGAATGGCTTAAGTATATTTGTACCTTACCTCTCTGTGAACTGCTCTTTGTTGCCTCTTTAGGCTGCAGTGAGCATTTTTCCCAATTATACTGTTGCTATCTCTTGCTCTCCTTTCCCTCCCTCCTTTGACTCTTATTGAAATAAGCCATTCTAGACAACGTCATAGTCTGCACAGATTTTGACATTTTATTAACACACAGGGATACAGATTAACATTTTGGTTATTCATCAAAGATGATTCCAGTATTGAATAGTCATTACTGTTTCAGCTGCCCTGCAATAGGAACACCACGTTCTCGGATAAACAGAACAAAAGCTGCCTAATTTCACTCTAGCACTAGCACACACCACTACGTATTTCTTGCCCTTCCTACCGCAGCTGAATAACTCTGCGTATGCTCCATACCCCAGTGACTGGCAAGGTATGCTGCTGAGCCGAGTGGGTAGTACTCCAGTGATGAAAAACTCCAGGACTGTAGCAAATAATTCCTAAATTAAGATGACCAAAAGCTGGACTTTTGGAGGTACAGGAGCAGTAGCAGGTATAACAAAGGAGTTTCTCACTATGATAAAGCACTACTTGCTACTCTGATGTGTTACATAGTTTTGCCATTTTCTTCTAAAGCACCTGTACTGGTCAGCGCTAAGGGGAAGATGCTGGATACAGGAACGGTATAATCTGTTATAACATCTCACATTTTCTGAAATATCAAAACCAAAGTATCTCTCTTGTGCTCCAGCTCCCCTATGCTATTTTTTGTAATGTGCCCACAAATTGGCCAACAGTACACATTCAGTAAAGTAGTAAGACTGGAGGAAACTGCGTTAGGTATCTTTATTGATGTGCTGCTGTTTTGCAGTTGATTCTCCCTGGGAAGAAAGTAAACAGAGACAAAATACAGCCCACTTTGTTTTCTTCCTTTTCCAGACAGCTGCATTTTTCCAGGGTTAGCATTTCCCGGATCCCCCCAAACCATCCTGGAGATCCTAACTGGCATAATATAAAACTTGGACAAGCTGCTGATACAGTCATTTATAACAGTACTCCATAAGCTGGGGCACAGGCAAATAGCCTTTGTTATCTGTGAACTGTTAGTGCTCAGATACAAAGGAGCCCCTAAAACCACTGCAGACCAAAAGATACAGATGATCTTCTAGGCAGAACTATGGATTAGTCTCTCTCAGCCTGTCAGCTCTGCATGATATGAAACCTGCTATTTATTTCTCTGTAGATTTTTGTTTAGAGAAGAGATATCACACTAATCCCTTCAGGATCAAATAAGCAATAGAGAATTTCATACGATTTCCCCAAGTGAGACCTGAAAATAGATGTTAGGAAGGTGTATTTCTCTCTCTTCCACTTCCCAAGATGATGGATGAGTTTGTGCTTTGTTAGTGCATATGTCTGTGTTTGTTCATTTTTAAAAAACCCAAGACTTAAAATTTTAATGTAAAATAAGTTAAAGGGGGGTGAATGGAAAAGTAGACAGCCCTGTGACTTGGTGCTTAGAGTGAGCTTCTCTTAACTCGTGTTGAGGACAAACCTCCTGGTCAGCAGCCCGAAACTTATTATTCCAACAGGTTTATTATCATGCTGTTTCTACAGTGAAAGATGGTATGAAAACAAGAGTTGCCCAGGGACATTGTCTTTTGCTGGAGCAAAACAAGAAAATTCTCAGAGAGGGCTTCTCGTTGTGCAATCCAGCACACTGTGATGCACTGTGCACTCATCCAAGCATTAACAAAATTCCAGTAATCGTAAATTTGCCACAGCTCATATGAGAAGTGTAATGACACCAGATGAAATCCTGTTCCTGCCTGAAGAGAAGAGATCCAGAAAAATACCCCTCTCTTTCCAGTGGAGCGATTCTGGATTTACATGAGAGCAAATCAGTACCAAATTCAGCTCATTGTGTTCTGTTTTGTTCTTGTTTGTTAGACACAAAAGACAACTGCATTAAGTTCTGTCCGAGCAACAGCCCCCAACCGAGCTATTGTAAAGGGCTGCCCCACTCTCAGGACATGTGATTGGCACTTTCTCCAGTCAGACATTCAAAATTACAAGCAACTTTTAAAAATGCAGGCTTCCAAATGACATTACAGAATTCTTGTTGAGATTATTAAATGAAAAGGCATTTTCATTAAAATGGAAATTCTGGCCCTGCTGATATCAATGGCAAGATTTCTGTTGGGTTGGTTGGAGCCTGGGTTCCCTCATCCATATTTTAATGGCATCACTGCTCATTCTCCAGGGAAAAAAAAGGAAACTTCAGGGGAAGATTAAATTTGCCTTTCCAAGCGATTCTTGTCCCCTCTAGCTAGTGGAAAGTCTGAGTGTAGATCTCATTTGTGGGTTATGCTCTTACCTAAGGAAATAAATGGGGAAAAGAACAGGGCACAAATCCCTTCCTATTGCTTAATAAGCAGTTGTGCTTCCAGAGCCAGCAAAGCCAGTCGTCTTAATTGAATGAATAATGTTTTTCCACTATTCCTGATCTTCTGTAAATTAATTACTAATTGTTTTCAGTAGCACCCATCTGTGACAAGCACGATTAGGAGATTGAGTCAATTATGAGATCACTCTGAATTTACACCAAATGCAACAAGAGTGAGGGAACAGCTGCTTCAAATGTGAGGTGAAAAGGTTTTGAAGCTACTTCATGTCCCCGGGTAAGCCGACATACAGTGTGAATCCTTCTCCTGTGAATCACATTGTGCTTATCAAGTGGTTTATTGTGATTTGCTTTGCAGAATAAATCAAGCTTGCTTAGGCTTTTTTGTCCCCAGTAACCTTGCTAAAACTATATAGTCACTTCTGGCTTTTAGGTCCCCTACTTTCAGATCCTGATTTTTTTTTTTCCCCTGCCTTTTCCAGAATTCTCCTCAAGGATATTCTTTCATTTAAGGTCTCCTTTCTATCTCACACAAAGAGATGACTAAATGAAACACCTCAAAAGGAACTAGTTCTGAACTGCTCATCACCTAGGGAAAATGTACTGAAAGGTTCTTGAGAACAAACTGCAGAGAGAAATTGGTAACCGTAGAGCTAATATAACCGTGCAGGTATTGTGAGGATACTGGGTTTGAGAAAACATATGGCTTTCAGAAATTCCAGAAATGAACTGCTGCAAAAATATGATACTTTTGATTACATATTCTATGGTTTAGGTCGCTAGTGTCCTCTGTAATTCTTTTGTCCTGAGAAAAGACCCCAGAGATTGTTCATTCAGTAGGCTTGGTTGGGAATAATACAGTTTCTCTGATCTTGTGGAAGTGTACTGGTGTTCTGTTTTTCTTGCAAGCATGTACAACATCCCACATCAGGCAGGTCTGTTTGAGATCCGTGATTGCAGCAGGCAGCCAAGGACCAGACCCCCAGCTGGAGAAAACCAATTGAGGCCTCTTGATTTTACTGGGTGGCTGCTGAGTCACACCACTCCAGCATCCGGCCCCCTCATCTCGGGATGCAACTAATTACAGAGAATAATTAGGTTTCCTCATCCTCACCAGATCCATTCTGTAATCTATTTTTAGTACTCCTTCAACAGTAAGCTGTCTGTACCCTCAAAAACTATCCAGAAGCCCCTTCCCCATAGTGTTTCTATCAAGCAATAGTCATTCCTATTTTCAGTCTCACCATCTGGCTAAAAAAAATAAATAAATCCCCATGGTTTTATTTGTAAATTCTTTAGAGTGGGAGAAAATAGATCTTTCAACACCTTCATATTTCACAGAGAGCCTTCAGGGTCCCTCTTTATATTTATGAAGGTCCACCTTGCAACGAGTGGAAAACCTGTAACAAAGCCTGCTAATTATGGTCCTTCACAAAAGAACAGAAGTCCAGTAACTGTTTGCTTAGGCCATCTCTAGGGGGGAAAAAAAACCCCAACGATTTCCAAGAACAAGTGACCGCCTTCTCTGCGCCAGGCACTCTGTGTTAATTACAGCACAGCTGGCATCATTCAGGTTCACAGGCGATCTGCAGCACACAGTACGTCAAACTGCGTGATACAGATCAGCGTGAACACTTTCTTCCCACCTCTCTTGAGATGCCTGTGTTTTTAACATACGTTGCGAGCTCCTCATTTTGATATTGTGATTATAGAAAGTAAGAAGAGCCAGAAAGCCGTTCCCTGGGAAAATATGTTTAAAGTGCTTCAGCAACTTACTTGTTTCCAAACTACAGCTTGTAATGGGCTTTAGTGACAGCTTAAAAAAGGAAAAAAGGACCATTTTGAATGCACTGAACCCAGGGCTGGTCTTTAGAATTGTCTGCTGGTGCTGGGAAGCATAGACACGGTCTTTTTTGGTGGGCTTAAGCTTAAAAGACATACTGGAGAGAGAGGGGTTGCAATAAAAAGCCTCTTCTGTTGTTCTGCAAATGTATTTCTGGTTTCTTCTGCTCATGTGTCTGGGGCCTTATTCTAAACTGTATGTGGGGTGGATGCCCCTGAGGGGACTGCTAGGGTTTTCTGGAAACAAAGCAGTAGATTTTTGTTTATTCCCAGTTGAGAATAACAGGGAGTGAGGGAATGAAGCTGTGTGTGTGTGACAGATACGCTCCAGTGTAAGCTGCTTTTCTGTTTTGGTTAGAGCAACTGATTCCCCCAGAGCTGCCATGGGCAAGATGTCAAGGTGAGGCGGTGGGAGGAGATGGTGCCCACACTGCACAGTGTGGTGGCTCCAGAGAAGTGTCATAACAGAGGAAGAAGGGGCTGCCCTAGCCTGGAGAGAGGACAGGAAGGGTGCGAGGGGAGCAAGTGCCTACAGAAGCTGCCCTAGAGCTGCTTGTGCTTCCCTCCGCCCGGAGCCCCGCTCCTTCCCTGGGCTCCTGGGCGCAGAGGGGAATCGATGGTGCAGGGAGCTGCACCCCCAGCAAGCCCCAGATGCTGGGGATGCAGTGACAGAGTGAGGGCTTTGGGCTGGCAGGGGTGTTCCCCACACCACAGGCGGCTCACGGTAGTTTTAATTCCTTTTTTATGCTGGCTGTGGGAATAGCTCAAGAAGAGATACAGGGTGGCCTGGGATCCGGCTGAGTCTGATCCAGTGTAAGTCAGAGGAGTTGATCCAGGGTAGGAAAGTCCTATGTGCAAGCAATGAAATGCAGGTTGCTCCACGACTGCCAGGAAGCAATGCCAGGAAGAAGCCCTCTGAAGGGCATTATCTACTACTCCAGGTAGGTACAGCAGTCCTGTGAGCGTGCAAGCTGGCCAGAAGAGCAAACAAGCGATGATCTTTCATGAAGCACCAAGTGCCAGGAAACATCCCTGATTGGGGTAACTGGTTTGCTCTCCTGTGGAAGGACTGTCCAGAGCACTGAAAAACCAAGCAGCTGCCAGCAGGGATGGTTGGATTCCCATATAAGAGAGAATTTGCACTGCAATATCCCAGTGGCAGCGTGGAGAGCTCACCGACACTGAGCACAAAGCTCCTACCAATGCGTAGGATGAGCACAAAGATGCATTTTATCAGCTGTGTAAAAAAGACTCAGTTGGATTTTGGGTTGTGATGCCTGCATCTTGCTGTTTTATTGATGAGCGTCAGTGTCAGAATCCACAAGCTGATGTAATGGGATGGCAGCAAGTCATGGGAAGAAGAGCCTGGGAGAAAAACAAAGAAATAAAATTGCCTGGCTCATGTCAAAACAACTCTTTCATGATAAGATAGGTGGCAAAACATGGGAGGGAAAGGGGTGACAGAGCTGCTGCCTTTGAGATAAAATAAGCCCCTTCGCTATCATTCTAAAAACACCAAGTCTTGAACAAATGTGGCTACCAAGGAAGAGAGTAAGACAACCTGATGGCTGGTAAAGCAGCAAGATAAACAGTTCAGATAAACATGGAGAACAAAATAGTGAGAGGAACAATATTTAGGGTTGTGTGCATGAGCAAAAGGGAAAACTGCCGCTGGCACAACTGGGAATAACGCCACCAAGGCAGTTGGTCAATCTACTGCAAAAGAATGAGGTTCATCTGTTTCAGGGGAACCCCAAAGTGGGTTTAATTTCATGCATTAGGAGACCGCAATGCTCCTCTGGAAATTGTCCTTTGTCTTTCTTGGGCAGTGCCAGAGAGAAACCCACAGCAGAGGAGAAAGTGAAAAAAAAAATGAAGCAGAAAGGTGTTTAAATCATCTTAGTGATGGAACAGATCTTTAAAATACTGAGAACTAGCTACAGGACAGTTAAGTCATAACTAGTAAGCACCAAATATTGTTGCACTAGACTAACTTTAAACAGGCTGACTTCACTCCATCCATCTGAGGAAATTTCCAGGGATAAACAGTGGAAGAAGAGGGAATGGCATTGAGGCATTCACTGGAGGAGAGTTAAGTGTATGAAAAGCAGGACACATCAGAGAAGTAGTGATAGAAAAGCCCAAGCAACATAGTTGGAACACGCACTGAGAAAAAGGTACAGAGAAAACTTCTGGGATAAGTATTGTTGAACAAAGTTGTTTAGTCCATCAACTTGTCTTTTGTTGTTGTTTGGTTTCTGTTGTACTAAAGGAAATGTAATCAAGTCTGCATCAAAGATACCAGACTCTGCTTTAATATCTCTTTCTAATGAAAAAAAAAAAAAAGCTATGAGGTCTGAAATATTTGACTAATGATACAGGACACAGCATGAAGTCAGAGCTAACAGTAGCAGAAAGATGTAGATGATAAAACCAGCATCAGGACAAATAAGATATGGAAAGAGACCTTATGTGATAGCTCAAATCTGGTTAAAATCACAGCAAAGTGAGTTAGGGGTTTTTTGATGGTCAGTATTTTTTTCAAACGAATAACTGCCTGGCTTCTCACTCGGAGCAATAGGGAAGTGGGTAGGTACAGGGGAAATTTCAGCCACATAAAAATTCTCAGCCTACAGAAGTATTTCGGGCTAAGGCTTGAGCACCCATGCCTGTAGCGTGACTTGATACTGAAGTGTGGGGACTGCCATCTGAGAAACTTCCTTTTGAGGCATGGCAGATCCTACCTGCTACTGAGGAGGAGGATGAGCATTCATCAGAAAGAAATGCAGAAGTCAGAAGAGTACAGCAAAGCAGGGAGTTTCCACAGCAACACTGAGACCAACTGCCTCTCCAAATAGGCAGCCTAACATCGTAGGGTTGCTTACTTCATGCTTCTCGCAAGAAAGCTCCTCATCCTTTCCCTGCTAAGCTCCTCACCAGCTCTTTAGGCCCTATTACTCCATGGAGAGGGAAGGAAATAAAAAAGGAGTCAAGATCACACTCACATCAGGTCAGCTGCCTCCCCCCGAATGCCAGGGAGTTCATGTAACTCAGCGGTATAGCAATGACTGAGAGCTGTTTGCAACATGCCTGTACCTAACGTGTATATATAAGGACAAAACCTGTGAGGGAGATGGGAAAAAAAAACAAACCAAAAACCAAACCATGTCTAGCATGATCAAGCTTTCTGTAATTTAGCCAGCTTAAAAGCCGGGGAGGGGGGAAATTTCCCAGAAAACAGCACCAGTGAAAACATGTTTGAGGGAGGAGGGTGAGTTATCTTATTTATGAGCTTTAAGAAAAAAAGATTTAGCTCTGTTGGTAGGAAACATCTTCATCGTTTCCTTTAGAAGGTTTATCTTACTCTTTATCAATGAGTGGACTGTAATGATGTCCGTAGGAGTAATCTGGACCCTACGATATTGTCCCTTCGAAAGTGCTGTTGTTCTGAGCAGTTCTGGTGGGCAGGCTTGATACGGTTAGCAAGTTCAGCCTGTAAAATCCTGCCTGTATTTATTGTATTCTTTTCCTCTGGGTTCTCCCATAAATCACATAAGCATGGGACCATGTTTCCTGAGGAATGGATCAGAACTGATAAGCCAATTAACAAAAGCTTGAGAGCTGTCTTCTTGCTGTTTTTAAACCACACCAATTTTTGCGGCAGAGGATCGCGGTGCTGATTTTATCATAAATCATTAGTCATTATTTCTTTCAGCAGAGCCTTTGACAGCTTGCTTTTTTGTAGTGTAGTGGAATATTCCACAGGATGACAAAGCAAACATATGTTCGAGGATCTGGGCAAGACGCTAATTGCAACAGGGCATGAGGACAGGTGTGGGAACACGGTATAGTATGCTACTTTCAGTGACACATACACCATTCAATTCCCCATAGGTCTTGCACTTCTTTTACTTTTGGGAAGATATTCTGTAATACTATCACAGACGAGAAGGAGAAGAGAAAGCAGAATTGGCAGCGTTTTATAATATTTTACACTACCGCAAGACAGTGGGGAACTCTGGTTCATAAAGTCAATCAATATTAAAGTTTCTTCTCTTTGAATGCTCACCGCCAGAGCAGAGGTTTTGCCATCCTGTTCCTCCATCTGTACACCAGTTCAAAACGAATCATCTGCACTAGTGGACAGTGAAGAGAGTAAGTGCTTCCACAAAACAGCTTTTTTAAAGAAAACCTTTAAAATTAAATCGTAGCCATCTGTCATGCTAAAGCATAGATACACTTTTCACCTTCAGAGAGCTTCACAGGCATTGACTAATTGGTCCTTGGGACAGAAGAGGATCAGTTTTTTCCCAATTTAGATTGAGAAGTCAGCAGGGGCATCTTGTGTCCTGAGGCAGGAATTTAGGCTCCCTGTGAGGCAGGAGAATTGCAATCCTTTTGTAGCAGCCAATGTTTTCAAGCGAGGGGTGTAAAGTTGAGCGCTTCTACCCCTATTTATGCACTTGTGACAAATTAAAGGCTTTTTTTTTTATTTTTCCACAACTGGTGCACATCCAAATGCTCCTATTGACTTATAAATACTAAATGTCCAATTTGAATAGGAGCTGCAGGTGCTCAGTCCTTTGAATATTAAGCCATTAGAAAGGGTGTGAATTAGGCCTACACTGGAAAATATTTCCTATGCTCTGAATGTTTTTGAGTTGATCTGAAAAATGTTTTATTTTTAACCAAAATGACCTTCTGCTATGACACTTTTTTTTTAATTTTTTTGCACTTTGGGGCCAAATAAAATGTTTTATTTCATTTTTTGCATTGGTTTATGAATAAGAACTTTAGGTAGCTTGAGTCGTGAAAGGTCATGAGCTTTGCTCTGTTCTGTCATTTAGAAACACCAAATTAAAAACTTCCACTTTTTAAAAAAAGAAATAATTTTTTGACCTAAAGTATTCATCAAGTTTAATGTGAATAAATGAAAAGTTTTTGTTGACTCAGAACTTCACATTTCAGCAAATAAATCATTCTCCTGTTTCTAACTTCAGGCTTGGGGACTGAACTTACGACATTCACAGGGTGATGGTAGCTCTCTAAATGAAAACCTTGGATTCAAACTCTGCTGGTTCAGGCTAGGGCATTTCAGGGACCGCAGCCTCCAGCCATCTGCCTTGCCCCTTTGCCAGAGGTTACGAGCTCCACAGCAAAGACAATTTGCTGCAGAGCTACGGCAGCTCACAAGTTATTGTGAATACTCGTTTGCAGTTTAACTTTAAATGCCAGCCCGTGGACCAAGGTCGCTGCTTCATGGTCTGCGCCATTCTGACCGACTGAGCCCTACTCGACCCTTGTCCTCCTCCCTTATCACTGTCGTCTGGGAAGGCAACCTGCCCCAAAGCCTTGCCAAAGGATGGCCCTAATTAGAGCAGGAATGGCAAGGGGGAAAGGATCATTGAAAACAGGTGAGAAGTAATTAAAAGTGGTAAGTAGGAGAAACGTGATGCAGTGACCACAATATGTTAGCAATGAAAACTATATATGAAGCCTATAACTTCAAGGCCTCGACATAAAGAAGCAGAGAGTACTTTGAGCTATTGAATAATAGGAGGCTGGCAAAAGGGAAAAACCAAAAGAAGGCATGAAAAATGGATGATGTAAGTACGTAAGAGAAATATTAAAACATGGGGCTGTGAGAATGGTGAATCACCTCCATCAGGTTACAATAGGACAGGATGTTGCCTACAAGACCTTTGCCTCAGCTTTTCAGAGTTCCCCTAAATGAATACACAGTCCAGCAATGACATGAATAAAATGTAGTATTTAAGGCCTTTCAGTTTCTCTGAAGAGTGACGTCCATTGAAGTGGGTCATTTTGAAAATTGCAGCCTAATTTTTGTGTATGTTTGTTCTAAATGAACATTATTTAGGATACCGTGCTATCTAAGGAATGTGTGTTCAAAGGTTAGGATGTTTTGAACAGTTCTTTGTAACCAGCTCTGAAGCCTTATGATTTTTTTTGGCGTGGACAGTCATTTTCAGACATGAGCATTACATTCCTCAAGAAATATGCAAAATAAAATGTGACAGCAGGCCAAAATATTTTATAGGCAAAGTGACTTTCCATAATAATGGAATAATAAATGCAGAAGGGGGAAAGGCCAAGTGCAAATGCTGAAATACATTCACAAGTGCATTTGTGCTGCTTCTGCAGCTGCTGGAGTGCCACTTGCTCACATGGATCCATTCAGTGAAGGATCTGAAGTTAATCAACTCATTAGGAAAGTGGGCATCCAGCATACCTCCCAGCAGCGAGCTTGTACTCTTTATTGCTACTTTGCTGCCAGCAGTTACTGTTGATCGATTAATATTATGGAAGGATTAAAATGGATGACAGACAGAACAGTCTGTTATTTCCAGCAAGAAAGTCACAAATCTGTCAAAAGACTTGTGAGTAAGTCCTAGGGAGGGTTTGCTAGTGCAGCAGTATTCGTTATGCTGCGACTGGGGACAGGAGGATTTGACCTTGATCGGTAGTGAATCGTGCTGTGCTGTTGCTGGAAGCAGATGTTGCGCTACTTCTATGACTCTCTGTACCTGCTTGTTTTCTCGATGTGTTAAACTCTGTATTTTGGAGAAAGGATGGCACTTGCCACGAGCTTGGCTGGTGTTTAGCTTTCTTGCTAGTTGAAGTCTCTGTAGCCTATCGCAATATAAATAACACTGCTGCTGCCCAGAAAGGATGGAACTGGTCTTTCACATCGAAGATCTGTAGTAGGATGTGACATGGCTTAGCACCCTTCAAACCTCAACTGCACATACAACACAGCTGATAAAAATAGGCCCCTTATATCAAATATTAATCTGTCTAGAACACAAGATGACTGGAAAATGGGTGAATGTTAAAGCAGGTTTGCAGCCTGTTGAAGGAGTGAGCAGCCCCTAAGTTTTGGGGCTTCTCTTATTCAAGTTTTGTATGGTTTGTGCACTGGCCAGTAATGTTATTACCTACAAATCAAACAGGATAGAAGACTGTGCAAAGAAGTAGAAACCTCAATCAAAATGCAGTGAGTTTCTTCACAAGGCTAGGATTATTAATAATAACTGTGCTGCAGTTGTATCAGGAGACCCCAAATGAAATTGGAGCTGAAATATATTGGTTATCTAGAAGTAAACAGAGGAAAAAAAATCTGTCCTGGAGAACTTACAGCTTAAACTGAGAAGGTTAAAAACCAAACAAAAAATGAAACAAAAAAACCAAAAACCCAACAACAGAGCAAAATGAAAGAAAAGAAAGAGATGGGGTAAGAAATGAATTCCCAAACTGATGCAGTTCACCCCCACTTGTATGGTGGGTTAAGGGCTCACAGTTGAGTCAAAACTCAGGAGTCTCAGTTCCCTGACTACCTGGCTCTATCCTTTCAAGAGGACGGAAATGAGCAGAAAGGACATTGATCCTTAAATGTGGCTGAAACAAGTAGGAGGTTTTATCGTAAAATGTTAATCTAACAGCAGATATAGGGAACGCCACTGTGTGGTGGAGAAGAAAACATAACGTGCAGCAACAACTCTGTTATGGCTTGGAAAGGTGATTAAAATTCCTCTAGTGTCTTCTCCAAGTACTTCTTTTAGTGTCTCTTCTTTCAGCCAGGCATCTGAACTTGGACCTGCAAAGTAATCAAGTTCTCTTGTTGTCTCTGCCAAACTCTCTTTGCAGTCGTCGTTGATAAAATGCTGATAAACCGTGACACAGAGCAAGGGGGGCAAACCTCTGCCAGCAACCACACAGCCAGCAGCCGGCCGGGGCTGGGAGCCTGCCCTGTTTCATGTTCATGTTGGCCATCTTCTCTTGTCAAGGTGCAGAGTTGTATGTCATGGTTTATACCCTAAGATGATTGATAATCAACTTCCCATTCCCTAGGTCAAGCACCAACCACTTTTCTTCATTATTTGAGGGTGATCCGATGCTGTTTCTACCAAAAGAGCAATTTCTGCTCATTTCCATGAGGGGTGAATTAAGCCCTGGGAATGGAGGGTGAAAACCATGCTTACTATTGGTGGCAGTGCTGTGGTAAGCTTTCCTCACTGGTAAATTATTCTGCCACAGATGCAAGAGTGAACATGGTGAGAACTGCCCAGGTTCCTTGTTATTTAGACGTGCAGAACTTCTTATCAAAGTCAGTGAGAGTTACTAGGGCTTACAGGAAAGCTGGGAAATAGCACTGCCTTCGCTACATATTGCAGATGGTAGGACTCTCTTGAATTCCTGCCTGAAGTTAGAAAAGTGAGATTTAGCTTGCACCAATGTCTCAGCAAAATGCCTCATTTGATTTAAACTTTTCTGGCCAGGACCAACTTACAACCAATATTGGGCAGCTCCAGTGATTAATTGTTTTCACCACAACAGGAGAGAAGCTCCTGTCAGGTTCAGAGCTTGCTGAACTTCAACATTAAACTGGGTTTATTTTTTTATTTTAAACATTTCTAGGTCTTCCCAAGCTTTTCTCCTTCAAACAGCAGCAGACTGTGATGAAATCACTTCTAGACCGTATTGTTCATGAACTCCTGAAGAGGTCCTTCATAAGCAAGCTAAAATAGAGAAGAACAAGTAAATGGCAGTAAAAACAGTTTGCAGAGGTGTGTTTTTCTTTGTAGAAACACAATAGGTTAATGGCGTGAAAACTCTGAAAGCCATTCCTGACCTCATCGTTTTCCTGCTTGTTCATGCTTGGATTTCATAACTGGTGTGATGATCATAAGTATTATAATTTCACAACCTTAAATTTTAACAATTTATTTTATTGTAAATCTATGTCCTGATAAGATGGAAAGGAGTCCATAAATGGACCTAAACTACTTTTTAGAATGGGGTTGTTTGTAGGCTAATTAAAACATGTCTTACATGAGATTTATTTACTTCTTCCTTAAGCTGGCTATTCTGCAAAGGTCATCATCTTCTCCACATATGTTATATACAAATTTATATATAGCAGCAGATTTACAGTCTGAATAGGTATACTAAAACTGAGTCATAATAACCCTTACATCATATCGACCTTGTTTAATCATCTCTTACCAAATGTTCATATATATGTATATATGAATATAAAATTCATATATATATAAATCTATAAAAGCAAACTGACCACTTTAGGGACTGGACTACAGAGATCTGCAAGTGTACTGCAGTTTAGAAAAATGAGCTTGAAGTTTCTGATACAGTCCATTTTTATTGATGTCGTCGTTTGTGAATTTAGGTCAGATCTTCAGGAACTGTTTAAAAATATCTAACAGACCATATATGCACATGCATGCGGGTATACACAGACAAAATGTTTTCATTCAAACACAACAGATAGCTAGCGTTGTCAAAATAAAGAGAAATTTAGCTGTGACTTCTAGAAAGTCAAAATGCAATAATAATCCTGTATTTTGTTTCTATATCACAGCCTACATCCTGGTATGCTTTAATGGTTACAAACAAGATTCTGTAGGTAATGACTTATGTACGATTAAAATACTGATATTATTAAAGGCCATTCATAAAGCCTATAAGCACAGTAAAATCCAGCCATCTTTACTAGTGGGCGTAACAAAGGCTGTCTTGGATAATCTGTGCCTCAGGAAGGTTTTGGCCAGAAGTACTATGACAAAAATCAACTTCTTCCAAAATTGTCAGGAGCTCTTTCATCTCAGCATCTAAGGGTTTCACCATCAAAAGTGATTAATGGCTTTGATGCTTTTTTATAGTTTGGGGACAGTCAAGCTGAGATTTCTACAGGCCAGGTTTCAACAGGTGATTAGCACCTACTGGACTATCCTGAAACATCCTTGTTGTCAGCAGAGCCAAGCAGCAGTCATTCCTGGAAATGTCCTTTTTTTATTTTTATATATTTTTTTAAAGGTTGTAGCTGAAATAGCACACAAATTAAAATGCTTAATTCTTGGTGTTTTCTGTTCCTGCGCTCCCTCTTCTGGCTTTCTAGAATTATTTAGCAAACATCTTATGCCCACATCATAAGAACAACTCCAGTATCTGTTGTAAAAGCATCAGTTGTAATGATAACACGCACTTTGGTAGCACAAAAGGGACTTCTACTAAATAAATCAGGAAGTGGCCATAGCAGCCAAGCACTTGTGTACATATGTATTCTGAGTAAAGGTTCCCTGGGTTTTTGGAGAACAAAAATAATCCTACTATTGGTGCAACGGTTGCAGTACTATGGATATTGGATGTGGATGTGGATATGGATATGGATGAAGAGAAGGCTTCGCTGGAGTATGCTCTCCACATTTCCAGTTTGCTCACTCTCATGAATGTTGCAATAGAATGGTGTGTTTAAATTTGTCCCCATAAACTAGTAGAATTTTTTTCACAAATTTTCTTCTAAGTTGTGTAACAATAGCGTTGTTAAATAAACATTCTCCTGCACTGTTTAAAATCCAACTATTGTGGGAATGTACAGCTGAAATCAATTTTAATGATTTTCATTGCAGAGCCTGAGAGAAAAATAAAACCACGGTGAACAAAATTTTGCATTTTAAGTATTGTTCATTCTTAATATTCTTCCAAATGCCTTTCCTACCATCATATATATATATGTGTTTATCTTCACAAAGGAAGCCAGCCCTCCATGTAAGCATACCGGGAAACTGGTCCTGAGCTAATAGTGGAAAATTATGCAAACAAAACTTTCTTGCGCATCGTATGTTACATTTACAATGCCCTTTTCTAAGTTGTAAACACTTTTTGCTTTCATTTCAAGCACCAAAATCCAGGTAACGCATACAGAAAAAAATCTCAGTATTACAGAAACAGTTCAAATGCAAACTGATCCACCATTTACTTGGTGTTGATATTGTCCCTCTTTCAATAAACTCTATGTAGCCTTAAGAAACTCTTGAGATGGTTTGATAAGTGTTTTCAGTGTATAATAAGAATTATTTTACATATGCACCTCACATTTTCAGTTTTGGAATTCTACCTTAATAAAGCAATATGAAAAGGTTCTTTAAAATGTATACTAAACACAGGAAACAACACATTCCAGGTCAATGTGGTAAGTCCAGTTTCTCCATGGATTTTAGCATTCAAGGAGGTCCTAAAACTCAATGGCTTTAAAGAAATGTTCCTTGATTGCGGGGAATTCCTGACATGAAAGATTCAGAATGCAGAACCGTGATGTTTCCTGCCCCAGCTCCGCTGGTTCTCATTGCTGTCATCCATGAGCCTGCGAGGTGCTGGAGGAAGGGTGAGCAAGCAGGTAATTTCTGCATGTGTGAAAAGGAGCTTCCATGTCTTTGGGGTGCACTCTTAGCCCCTGTCATTTGGTAGAGTCTGTGCTTTAGTCCTATAAATATAGTAAGGTGTGACTCAGACGAGTCATGCCATTTACTGCCTCACACTGGAGTATTCGCTCAGATCTAGCATGAAGATCTAGCATATCGCTGACACGGTGCATTACAGCCTAAGGGGAGAATCAAGTCCCACTTCCTCTTCTGGAAAGCCCCCAAAAATTCCGCGGGGTATAAAATCCCAGCAAGCGGCTGTGGTACTTTCAGGGCAGTGAGCCTCATAAATATTAGCTGATGCATAAAAAAGCATCATTGTGGGCTGAGGACCTGGGTGTTGCAAGAGAGTGGCTTTATAGGAAATCATTGGGAATTATTAACCTGCATACAGATACTCTCATACATAATTATTTGCAAGATTACAGCCAGTATTTCTGCAAATTTTGGTCTTCATGTGTCGTGTGATAGCTCACAAAGAGTAAATTTTGTTATATCAGACAATAAAAGTTGCTGTACCACAGCAAGGCTTCATGGCTATGCTATCAGTTCTTATCAAAGTGACATGTACGGGACTTTGGGGGAAAAAAAAAAAAAGAAAGATCTCACTATCTGTAGTATTAGAAGATACAATCTGAGGGCTTGTAGTGTCACGTACTGTGTGTGGTCCATACAGTAGCTGTAAGTTAAGGCATTAAAAAAAAATAAAACAAAAACCAATTCCAAAAAACAACTTACTGACTGCTTTTCTTTTAGGGAGCCTGACAACAAAAAGCGGAGATCAGATGGGTCCTCCCCGCACCTTCTTTCAATGCTCATTTATATACTAAGCCTTCAAATTAAATGTATTTCAGGGGCAAAGGTTCTGAAAGGAAGTTCATGTTCAAAATCCAAGTACAATTCCAACTGCACGATGCTTCATGGACACAAACTTCACCTTAACACTTCTCCACCGTATTATCTCGAGTCTGTAAACGCTGCTTTGCTCCTCCAAAATTATTCCTGCTACAAAGTTGGGGATTTTCCTTCTCGTGATTTTTAAGTGGTGCTGAGCTAAAGAGTCAACAGGTTCAAACTATTCAGAGTGCCTTTACAGGTAGTTTCGCTGGTATGGTATCTGACTGGCTGCTAATGCTACTCGACTTCGAAATATTTTACCGGTCCAGATTGCACTGCATCCCAAGGGTGAGGCTGCCCGACAACGGACACAGCTACGTAGAGCTGATGCAAGAAAAAGCTGGAAGTAACAAACACCAACAACGCCCAGCGAGCGAAAGCCAGAACTTGGGCACTCGTCTCATGGACCTCCAGGATGCTCCAAACGCCGGTCGAGGCGGTACCCGGTACCCGGCGGCGGCGGCGGGCTGGGCCGGTGCGGAGCGCGGGCGCTGCCGCCCTCTCCCGGCCGGGGCGGGGCGAGGCGGGGCGCGGAGCCGAGCGGAGCGGAGCGTCCCGGGCCCGGCCGGGTTCCCCCCTGCTGCTCGCTGGCTTCGGAGGGGAAACATCTGTACGCCGCAGCCGCGCCAGCTGTGAGGCTGCTCAGCGGCGGTGGCTCTCTGGGGGAAGAAAAGCAACAGGGAAAAAAAAAAAAAAAAAAAAAAGATAGTTATTCCACAGGCAACGAGGAAGCTCCAAATCCTAGAATCGTCTAGGTGGGAAGGGACCTTTAAGATCAGCGAGTCCAACTGTTAACCTAGCGCTGCCAAAACCAGCACTAAACCATGTCCCTCAGCACCACATCCACCTGTCTTTTAAATACCTCCAGGGACGGTGATTCCACCACTTCCCTGGGCAGCCTGTTCCAGTGCTTGATAACCCTTTCAGTGAAGAAATTTTTTCCTAATATCCAATCTAAACCTCCCCCGATGCAACTTGAGGCCATTTCTTCTTGTCTTATGGCTTGTCCCTTGAGAGAAGAGACCGACCCCCACCTCGCTGCAACCTCCTCTCAGGTAGCTGTAGAGAGCGATAAGGTCTCCCCTCAGCCTCCTCTTCTCCAGCCTAAACAACCCCAGATCCCCCAGCCGCTCCTCATAAGACCTGTGCTCTAGACCCCTCACCAGCTTCGTTGCCCTTCTCTGGACACGCTCCAGAATCTCAATGTCTCTCTTGTAGTGAGATGCCCAAACCCGAACACAGTATTTGAGGTGCAGCCTCACCAGTGCCCAGTACAAGGCGAGGGGGGGGGCGATCACTTCCCTAGTCCTGCTGGCCACACTATTCCTGATAGGAGCCAGGATGCTGTTGGCCTTCTTGGCCACCTGGGCACACTGCCGGCTCATATTCAGCCGCCCGTCGACCAGCACCCCCGGGCCCTTTCCCGCCGGGCAGCTTCCCAGCCCCTCTTCCCCAAGCCTGTAGCGCGGCAGGGGGGTGTTGTGACCCACCCAAGTGCAGGACCCGGCACAAATCCCTCATGACAAACTGCAGGGGGAGGGACATCGGCCGCACGCCGCGGGGGAAAGAGGCGCAGGTAGAGGCGGAGGGGGTGGGCGCCTCTCGCCCCCCACGCCCGCAGGTGCTGCCCCGCCGCCGGACCCCCTCGGCGGCGACCGGCCCGGGGCTGCACCTCACGGCCCGGCCAGCAGGAGGAAGGAAGAGGAAGTGAGAGCGGCGGCGGGGAGCCGCCGAGTGCCTCTGCGAGCCCCGGGATGGGATAGCGCCGGGGGCAGCGGCAGCGCAGCGAGGCGGCGGCGCGGAGCCCGGCTCCCGCGGCGGTGGGCGGCCGTGCGGTTCCGCCGGCCCCGCTCTGCGCCGCGGGGGCGGTGCTGCCCGCCCGGGGAGGTAGGCGACCCTGGGGGCCGGCGGCAGGGCGGGTGACCGGGGCAGGCTGCGGCGCTGGCCGGGCGGGGAAGGGGAGCGGCGGGCAGACGCGGAGGGCAGCCGGGGAGGAGGGACGGGACGGGACGGGCGGCCGGCGAGCCCCGCACCTGCCCGCGGCGGGCGGCGGCAGCCGGTTGCCCCACAGGGGGAGGCGGCGGGCGGGGGGCGGCCGGAGGGAGCGGCCGCCGTTGCCGTGAGGAAGAGGAAGCGCAGCCTCGTGCTTGTCAGTGCGGCGGGGCCTCGGCCGGCGGCTGCGGGCGGGGAGGGGGGGGCGGCCCGG
>VFFE01007989.1:2989234-3052167 GCA_008921705.1 Burhinus oedicnemus | reverse complement strand
CGCCTGAGCCGGCGGGACCGGCGCGTCGCTTTGGCGGCGGCGGCGGTGGGTGGCCGGGAGGGCGGGCGGGCGGTTGTCGGGGCACCGGCCTCTGTAGGTCCCCGGCTGGGTTAACGCGCGGGGTCAGGCTCCGGCCGCAGCAAGTGTCCGCACCGCCGCGGGCGCCGCTGGGGAGGAGAAACCTCAACTTCCAAGCAAGTGCATCCCCGCAGGCAGCCGGGCTTCTGGCTCGGCGCTGGTACCCAGCCGCCCCCCCGAGGGCATGCCTCCCCCTCGACCTGGCCTTCAGGAGCTTCTGGTGGTGGTGGTGGGGGTGTGTGTGTGGGGGGGGGTGCGCGCCTTTTCCGAAGTTTGTGCTCATAGAAGTGATCGAGCCGCTGATGAATTTCAGATGAAATGATTGCTGTGAAAGGTGGGTGGTGATTATGCAAAGCCACGGTGCGCAGCCTTGCGAAGCAAGTGGGTATGGGGGCCAAGAAGTTACGTTTTTAAAGTTTCTTGGCTCGAAGCCTTTACAAAGTTTATTTTGAATATCTTTTCCTTGCAGAACTAATACGACTGTCCAGCTCTCCCCCGAGAATGGTGTAAAGTAAATATAGGAGTTCCTGAAAAATAACAGTGAGTACATTTCAAATCAGCAACGTTTTGTTGTTAACTTTGTAAGAATACCTCTTAACCTGCCAAGGCTCAAAATGTGCAACAAACACATTGAGAGCGCCAATGATAATAATAGTGCAGGAAATGTACCGTGTGTTAATTGCTTTAGTATAAACATGGTTGCCTGTGAGCTGTATTTCATGATACAGCAGTTACGGTGCAATTTCAGCAAGGGATGTTTTGAAGTACATTCGTAAGCAAATGGGTTTTCTTTTGCTTTTGTCCCTCAGCTGCCTGATTGCCCCCCCGGTTAAAATACTTATCGTTTGGGAAGAGGGGGAAATTGAGTAAAAACTATGCGGAGTCCTGTATCTGACTGAGGATGTGGTTTCCTCCTCTTCCCCTTAGCTCTTTCTCCTCCTTTCCCCCAAATGCGCGCACACACACATGCCGTCTCATCCTCAGTTATATAATCTTGTAGACATTTATGGATCATTCATTGTTCTCATTAGTCCCGTTATTTCCCTGTCATTCCTGCTTGATTGAGTGACTTAGGCAGAATATTACACAGTAAGGAAAAATGTATTTGAATTTTCATAAAGTTCGTCCAGTTTGAGCTGCAAGTTTGCTTTCTTTGAAGGTTTTCTTTTCCTGACACACCCCCCCCCTTTTTTTTTTTCCTTTTTTTTTTTTGGAGCTGTATGGTAGGGATCTAATCTGATGACCAGTAACTAGATAAGAAGGAGGAAGAACAGTGGTGACAGTTTGCTGGTAAAAGTCCCTCTTGTGTACTGTTAAGAAAATATCTATTAACACGCATGTCATAAAGCTGTTAAAAGTACTGCAGCAACTTTTTAAAACTCACCAGGCAGAGAAGATAGAGGCTCATGGCTAAAACATCAGCATGATGTGAAATGGGTATTATTGAAAGATAGTGTCAGTGCAGTCTGTGGATCTGAGTGTGTGATTTGACCAGTCTAGAGGTGCACTAATTCCCAGTTTATTCATCCTGTGGAGGTTGCATAGGGGTAGTTGACTTTCTTTTGTCTCTTTTAGTAATCTGTTTGAAACTCGCTGTGCAGTACAACACGCTTGTCTTCTCTGTAGCTTGCAACTTTGCTATGAGCGTCATTGTCTGAGTATTATTTTTTTTAATGAAGAATGCGGCGGGGGCGGGGGGAAGAGAACCGGTTCCTATACTCACTGTTTTTATGTTTTTCCTTATATTCTCCATATGCTAGGAAAAACTTAATAGGTGTACAATTCAGATGGATTTTGGTGAGGAGATAGGAAAAATTCTTACCTACTTATTCTGTAGCAGTCTTAGTGGTCACTGAAAGCATCTGCAGTTCAGTAGTCATTATATAACCTGACCATGTGTGTTCTTAAAAGCAAGTACTTCTGTTTCCTCACTGTTCAGGTGCAACATATTGCATACGGTGTCCTAAGAAGTGATTTATTTTTTTTTTTATGCCCCTTCACCCTAGTATTCACAGAAAAAAAAGCTGCTTATGCTACATAAAGGTGTAACTGTTGCCGAAACACTGCTGTGTGCATTGTACTTCCTGACAGCAGTGGTGTTCTGCAGCAAATTGCAGATCAAGAGTAACGTGGTGCTCCACCCTTCCTTCCGCTCTTTGTTTTTTCTACCTAGTAGAAGTCCCTTTGATTTTAAGGTTTGGGCTCATAGAAGTGCTTTCTCACAGTGTTTGGTCTACAGAGTGGTGTTGGACTATGATCTCATGTTTGCTGTGTTGATACATAGGGAGCAGAGCTCCCATGTTCACATGTTAAGATGTGTGGCTTTCTTTTGATACTCTAGATGGGTTCAGCGTGTGATGGAATGAGAGGCTAATGCCTAGATTTAACTGTAACTAGGAAAAGGTTTCCATAGATCTCTGCCAGTGCATCTGCACACTAATATGCAGTGTCCTCCTGTTCCAGTGACAGGCTTCTTTTTTGGATATATTGCCAACCTTGACGTTTCTAATTCTGTGATTCTTAGATAAGGATTTGCTTGGGACTTAGATGAGGCCATCAAGTACAATTTTCCTCTTGAGTTGTGACTCTGCTATCACTTGACTTTCAGTTTCCTTGAAGTAAACGATCTCTTTAAACTTTAGGAGCCCTCTTTGTCATGCTATGGTACTAATGTGCGGTATGTCCTTGTATTAAAAAAAAAAAAAAAGTTTGTAGCAGGTGATGAGATTTTGGGAACCCTGGAGACTAGAAAACATCATACACCCTTGGAGCTTGCAAAAGTACTGTTGTCTCTTCTGGTTTATTTCTCTGCACAGTTATGCCTGGGTCTAGTAGACTTTCTCCTCTGCTGTATCCCTGCACTGTCCTGAAGGTGCAACTTTGAGGGAGAATGAGTGGGTCGAGTTTGCCTCCCTGTTCAGTCATTATCCTATTAAAAAGGAGATTCTAAAAAGAGGTTTTATGGTTATGAAGTCTTTGTGGTTTGAACACTTGTGACTAGAAATGGCTTTGTAACAGCTATTAAACCCCTATTCAGTAAGGTCTGTGCTGTATCTTTAAAAGATTTCCCTGCTTTGAATGAGTTTTTTTGAAAAAGGTTCTTGTATTCGTGGCAAGAGGAACGTGCCAAGTACACGTTGTTAAACTTGTGTCAATTTAACAGAGCAACTGTTTAAAGGATTTCGGATAATTTTCCTTCTACTTGAGTCAGTCACCTTTTTTTTTTCTTTCTTTTCTTTTTTTCCCTCTCTCCAAGTATAGCACTGGAAAAGGAGAGAAAGAGAAACTAAAAGCAATTGGCAGAAGCCAGTATATTGGCAGGCATTTGATAGTACGGATCGTAAGAGGTGATAATATATATGTGACACTTAACATAAAATAAACTGCATACATATGGTGTTACAGAGATGAATGGAAGAATAATCACAAAATTGCGAAGCTGTCTTTCGATCAGCGTTTTTGCATCAAGCTGTTTGGAAGAATTTGGTTTTGTGGTGTGATCTTTCATTATTGCAAGTGTTGTGAGACACAAAGGAGAGACTGAAGGATAATGTCACAACCTTTCTGCTAGTTTCCTCAGTTTTCTGATCACTGTTAACATTTAAGAGGAATATTAATGAGAGGTCTATGCCACAGGGAATACCTAACTTGTTTCCTCTTCTCTCCATTTCAGATCTGACAGAGGTAGACTTCTGTGCTATGGGCAGACACTAAGTGGCTGGTGCCACATGTGTGGTACCCATCAGTAAGCTTCTAGTTTCTCAAGCTGCTGAGTGGATTGGTTTGTAAAGTGCATGCTTGCGCTTAAGAGCAAGGTGAACAGTGATTCACATGGTGCTTGTTTGCAAACACTTGGAAACGCATTGATAGATTCCTCCTAATGGCAGGTTTCATTGTGAGTATTTGATTTGACTGTAGCAGGCTTGTTTTCAATGGCTGCTAGGAGGGGGAAGTTAGTAGTTAGAGAGTGGAAGCGATGGACAAGCCTTTTTTCTGTTCAGCAGTAAATCGCACTATGAAGAAGACTCAAAGCCGCTGCTGGTAGGGGTCCCTCCTTCAAAAGTGTTTCAGTTTATGTACAAATGAACTCACTTAGGTACATTTTTAGTGAGCAGCCTTTGGAGTTCTTTAGAAAGCTGAATATACTACTGTTATGCAAATGTGATAAGTGGCCTATTCTTACAGCTTTTGAGGATGTAAGTCTACTTATTGATGCTTCTGCTGTGTTCCATTTACAGTCAAGTAACACTGCAGAACTCCACAGGAGCTAGCACTAGTGCAAGAGAGGGAGTGGGAACTACCAGTCAATGCTGAGAGAAAAGATTTCCCCTTTCAGATTGAATTTGGTTGATTTAAAGTGTTTCTGAAACATCATCTTAGTAAAGAGGCTGGGGCAGGGGGAAATAAGAAAACAATTGTTCCCAAACAGATCTGTTACAAAATAATAGCTGTGTCCTAGCTGTGCGTGTTTTCTTGTCTTTTGCTTTGGCTTTCCTTCTGGTTTTTATTTCTCAAAGTTAAACTCTCCTTATAATTTCTTCTTGCATGTTTGCCACCTCTGCCTTGGTACCTTATTCTTTGGTCTTTGACTTATTTATTTGTCTCAGCTCTCACAGTTTCAGCGACTTTGTCCAGTCCTTAAATTCTTTCCCAGGCATCCCCTAGGTTATTACTCAGCTAAACGATTTTATTTAAGATTTGCAAGAAAAGCTGTGGACTGAAGTGTGTTTCAACTCCTATGTTCTTTCAAAGTCTCTAGCTCAAAGTGTTTATTGTACAGTCCTAATTTATGGGAGGCATATGAAATATAAAATTGTCTCTGAAAACTGCATCATCGGGGGCCAAGTAATTTTTTTATCAGCTACATGAATACATATATGATAATCTTAGCTTTTTTTCTACTTGAGCTTGCTTCCACTGAAAGGGAGGATGGATCGCTTCTTCTAAGAAAACTTAAATTCTGGAGATGCAATGGCTTTGAACTCCCATTCTTTAATACAGCATAGCATGCTTGCTTGAAGAGGATCTAATTTCCCAGAGCTTTTTGCAAATCAGAGAACGTGCGTGAACATGGACAAAATGCTCCATGTAGACCTTCTTTTCCTTAATGTGTGAAGCTGACAACCTGTAGGTCAAATACATCCAACATTTTGAAGTTAGGCAAAAGGAGGGATATGCAGGGTATGACAACGGGCTCCAGTAATGCTGTCAGCATGTCAACCTTCCTCTTTCAGTTGAAATTTTATGTACGGTTCCTGTGACTAGATGGCTGGTGCTATTCAGAGATGTTTTTCTTCTAGCTCATTGTCAGCTTGATAGTAAGAATGGGAGGAGTCAGGGCTCCTAATTTAGTCTGACTTGCAGCCCATGTCTGTTTCTTCTGATGCTGACTTGATCTTTTATGTAGTAATAGGAGATGCATAAATGTTGTGAAAATAGGAGAATGATTTTTGATTTTTTTAAAAAAATGTAGTTAAAACAATTTTTCCTGTGCGTTGGAGTGATGGAGCTTTGCAAAACAAATATTTCAGTAAACTTCTACAAAACGCAGTTGTGTTAACGCTTTGTTTCATAGATATAGACCTGTCTTACCTAACTATTCATATATTGTGAATACATGTATGAATTCTGGTGCTTGAATTTGTAGCCAAAGTGAAAATATTACTTGCCTGTTTTCTTTCTCTTCAGCAAACATACATATATCGTATAGTCCAGCAGAAGTGTAAGGGTTATGTGGGTCTTGGGAAAGATACCTCACGTGAGTAGTTCCGGATCTTGTCTGGCTACACTGGACAATCTGCTGTATACTTTGTTGCATCTTGCTGGAGTGACCATGGTGGTGATGACTCTTTAAATTGCTGCTTCGTATTTTAAGAGAGATGGTAATTTATTGAGGTAGGGCGATGAGGAATTTATAAGTATTCACAGAATACCCTCCGGCCAGACAATAAAGTTGATTTGCACATTTCTTCTCTAATAGAAGAGAAAAATGTCTATGACGCAGGCTGGTATAATACAATTTTTACTCTTAGTGCCAATGCATGTATTTGTTACATTCTAATACAGTCTTTTCCTTTGCTTTGCTTTCTGGAATACAATTGCACATTAGTTTTCATAGCAACGGTCGTGGCTTCAGCTGGAAATTGAAACCTGATAAGTGTTGGCTCAGCACATGCACTTTTGGACAAACTTTTTCAATAACACTGAGCCAAACCAACTCAAAAAAAAAATTTCCTCAAACCTAAGTATGGGTCCTTGCATTCTGGGAAGGATATCTAGTATACCCTTTGGTCACTAGGCTTTTAAAACGCTGGAGTATTGGTGTTTGTCTTTTTCTTTTTTTTTTTACCCTCCCTTCGAAGGCCAGGGCACTCATCTGTTGAAACTCTACCCCCTGTGGTTCAAGTACATTCCTCCTATCAACCTTTTCACCCCGCCTCCCACTGTCCCTCTTCACACATACTCTGACATCTCTTCTGCTCATAAAACTCACAAAATTCAGGTCTAGATGTGGGGTCTAATTCTGAGCTATCATTTATGTAGGTCTATAATCTCTTCTCCTATAGATATGCATACAAGTTTCTTGTTGTGCTTAATCTTCTTTTCCTGGAAAAAAAGCAGGAAATTTGAACAAAGCAGAACTTCCATTGGAGAGCAAAAGACAGAACATTTGGTGTGGTGGTTGTTAACTACTCAAGAGAAGATTGTAAAGGGGGGAAAAAAGATCCAACCAACCAAAAAGCCTTCAAAGCCAAAAGAAAATGTAAGGTCTTATCCACTTTGGACCACTTAATGCAATTTTAACCATATCTTTGGCAAGTAATTAAAGATTTGACAGCTAGTGCCAGTTCCAGAAAAGGAAGAAAAGGGCATGAAAAATGTCCCACATCTTGAACAAAAATACCAGGTTGAGTTTTTTTAAATTGTAACTAATGTTAGTTTATGTGGTCTCTTTTTCAAAAGACAAATTTTCGTATTTTGTAGCCAAAAGTAAAATTTTTACAAAAGTGCAATTGTGGAAAGCAATGTATAAAATTTGGAAAGGGAAAAATCATCTCTTCTGTCCTGTGCTGCTCTGACCCTTTCTCTGTCCTGGCTTTCTTCTCTGACATGTTTGAACTTGACCTATGGAAACTTCTGCATCTATTCTTCCCTCTGTATAAAATGCTGGTGATTTCAGTCTGTATTTCTTGGGTTAGCTTTAGGATGTAACATGTACAGCACCTTCCATAAACTCTTCTAATATGCAGTGACCTGGGCTTTTATTTCTTGACCTGCCAAAAATAACCCATTTTGTCCTTCAGCTACCTTAGGAAGTTAGGTTGTTGGATGAGCGCGTGTGTGTGTTTGTGTAACAACAAGAGTCGGTAGCATTGTGCTGCCTTGGGATGGTTTTCTGGAAGGCAGAGGTTTCAAAGACTTCATCCCCTGCAGCTGCGAATGAGTCAGACAACACATTATGATGAAGGAGAGATGTGTGCAGAGGGAGAAGGGAAGAAAATAATCTACATAATTTTAAATCCAAGTTGGAATTCGAGTTCTATTTTAAAACAAACTTATAAATAAAATGGCCTTGGGCTATTTGCACTGGAATTTTAAATTGATTTCCTGGCTCATATGCCAGAGGGATCAAAACATCCACAATTCAGTGGTGGTGGTGTGTGAATTCAAATTAAAACAGTAGGTTTTAAGATATTTTTTTATGTTCCAAATTGCTTAAATTTGGTAAAATTATTCACCTCACTCTAGAGATGGCGAGGCTTTTAGTTTTGGATTAATTTTGTATAATTAATACATGAAGGTTGAAAAAGCAACTGTGCTGGCCTATGGGCTACTTTTCTGTAATTAGAGGAATGATGGCATAAGGGAAAAAGCAGTCAGACTTCCCTCCCCTAAATCGGTAAATAGAGAACCACCAAACTAGACTAGAAAATCAAACCTAAGTCAACCCGCAGATCCTTTGTTTCCAACTAATTGTTCTTGCTGTGTTCACTGGTCCCCATAAGCTTGACTAAGGGGATAAGCCTTGCTTTCCTGTCTTGAGGCTTTTCTCTCTTGATCTATTGAAATTCAGAGCGGAGGGCCCCCTTTAGAGAATGTCCTGTCGGTAGCCGTCTCCTCTATAACAAAGAAGCTCCAGCTGTGGATATGGATTGAAGAGAGAGGTAGCCTCTCAGGCAGGCAATTTGGAGTAATTTAGGAAACCAGTAGTTTTAATTTAATTTGGAAATGGTAAGCCTCAGTCAGTGCAGTTTTTGGACTGCTGATGTCCTGCGCTTCAATTCAGACAGTACCTGGGCAGGCCCAGTGTGTTCTGCTACAGATTCTGTTTCTGAGATTTGTAATTCGAATGGAATTACATTGTGTAGCTATGTAGTTTTAACCTGATGGAAGAGACATTGTAAGTTACTGGTTTGACACTGGAAAGATGTAGTTTCAGTCTTTGCAGCAGGTAAAGACTGGCATCCTAAGTAAGTGCATCCTCAGGACAGCTGCTCTCCACTGTTTCAACACCACCAGTGTTCCCACGGGAAGGAGAGGAGAGCTCAGGTGTGCCGCATAAGTGCAAATTCTGGTAAGAAGTAGTAGGCATAACCCCAGTTAGAAGGTCAGATAAAATTTTTTCTGCATCTTCTAACTTCTCTGTCCCAGTCTGTTTCAGCAGCTTCATCTGTGTTGACATACCCAGGCATTAGTTATGCATGTATAATTACAGCTACGCATGTAATTAACTACATTATCAGTATGAGCCAAAGGGAGAGTTGCATGTTTGAAGTATGGTAGTCCACGTGTGTTGTCATTCCATGTGCATACTTAATGAGACAAGAGGCTCTACTTAAAGAGAAGCCTTGGGAGAAAAGTATCTTTTTAAAACACTAATCTATTGTTTTGATAAAAGTAGTACCACTGAAAAAGAGTAACCAGTGGTAAAACCATTAGCTTGTGAGAGCTGCAGCAAGATCTCTTAATCCACAGTATTTACAAAAAGGAACAGGTGAGTCTAGTATAGTCAGCATGGATACTCAATCTTTACCCATTCGATGGAGAAGTTACAAGTGGGAGCAAGGCATGGGTGTGTTCTGTATTGATTAAAGATAACCTGAAGCAGTTAGAAAACTTGGAGGTTGTTTTGAGCATCTTCTCAATGTTAAAAATAGAACGTAGACATCAAGGGATGTATTTGCAAGCTATTTTCTGAGTAAAAGCAGGGGACTTGCCTTCCCTAGGGAAAGCATGGACAGTATGCACCAGCAGTGGGAACTCGTTCTCTCCTACTGTTTTTCACGTCATAAGATGAAGTTACTGCTGTAGCTGTAGTGCCTTGGTGAGCTGTTTCAGCCTAACTGGGCAGAGAAGATCTACAATCAAGTCTTTTCAGATACAGGTGGAAGTTGACTGCTCCACCTGCTCAATAATGGTAGAGGAGCTCACACCAAACACTGGGAGGAGCTCAGGGCAGCTCTGTTTAGGTCAGGCTGTCCAGTATTTGTATTAAATCTACATAGCAACTGTAGGTAGAAATTCTGGAACTCTTTCAGTGTATGCTGAAGTCAAAGAATAAAGTATTGGATGGTTGGATTCAGTTTGAGATCTCTGCTATTGTTTGTTTTAATTTCTTAATCTGGTGCTGGTGAAGTCAAAGAAAAGCAGGGCTTTTTTAGAAGGCACTTTGTCAACAGATGTAAACAAAGTTGGTTTAAAAGTGTTTAAAGATGCAACCTCTTAAAGGAGTGTACTCATTAGACCTCTCTGGAAACATCTAGATTTCATGAAGTGAAGGACCATCAGCTCTGCCTTTCCTTACTGAGAGTTGATTCTGGCAGTAATTCTATAGGCAACAGCTCTGTCTCTTGGGCAGTAGTTCCTGTGTATTACTAAAGGTTGTCCATAGATAAAAATCATGAAGTAGCAATATGATTTAGTTAAAAAAAAATACTAATCCTTGGCATTCTCCATATTTCTCTGTTTTGTATTCATACTGATTTAATGTAGTTTTTTTGGTTTTTTTTTCTTTCAAAAGAAGAACTTAATCTGTAATTTTTTGCTGGCTTAATGGAGAGAGCTGTGCAGGTGATTATCTTGTTCTCATACAGTGAAAGCTGGTAATAATTTTCCATAATATTTCCAATAAAAATGTTAATCAAAGAATCCTGAACTGCTGGCATAACTCAGTTCCCCCTGCTGAAATAACACCATTCAGTCCAGTGGTATTGAACCACTAGAGAGTTTGGTCTTTAGAAGAGGAAGAAAGAGCATTATCTCAGATACACTGTGCTGTAAATGTTGACTCTTCAGTTGTGACCAGTGTGTAACCTCTTTGTGCAGACAATCAGCCCATGAGTTCACAGTTCAGCACTTAGCAGGGTTGAATGAAAAAATGAGTTCAAAGAAAGGAAGGCGCCTTCCTTGAATTGTATGAGAAATTTATGCAGACTGTTAAATAGTCAGTTACTTTTTCCTTTCTAAGGTCTTAACACTGGTCTTCAGCTACTTCTGGTCCCAATGAGGAATTCAGGAAATCAGTGAGAGTTGAGGGTGATACATGTGATAATTGCAAAGGCTTTTTGGGTACCATAAGGGAAGAAGTTGTCTGCTTCTTTCTCAGTGGTATGCTACTAAAGCAGAATAACTGTATTTAGGAAGAGAAGGACCTTCTCTGATTTTGCGTTAGTCAAGCAACTATGTCTTGGGAGCAGCAGTTTCCCCATCATTACCCTTGTAGACAATGAGATTGGGTTGCTGAAACATTTACATAAAATAATGCGTCTTTCTGCAGTAATTCTTTTAAACTATTTCCAACAAAATTCAGCATCTTTCTGCAGTTGTCAATGGCTTGCCTTATACAGTTGTCAAAAGAAGAGTAAGACTGTATTGGGAAGAACCAGCAGAAATTTGTAGCATTTGGCTTCACTGTTTGCTTCTGCAGAAACAGGGTAGAATTACTGGAGTGTTATTTATATCTGTGGGTATGAGATCCAGAATGTAATGTCTTTTCCTTCTTTTCTGCAGAGCATTTTTACGTAGGTAGGAGGAGCAGGTGCTCATTGCTGATGAAAGCCATTGTATGCTACCTGCCCCTTTGGAAGGGAAAATTTGTGTGTTTTTATTTAAAAACTGCCAATGCCAGCGGCATTTTTTTTATTTTTTTTTTTTTATTTTATTTTATTCTCCTTTTAAAAACCATGTCTTGGACTTCCTTATCTTCTCTCACAAAAAAAGAGATTGTTCCGTTTCAGGCTCTTTGTTGGAGCTGTACTGCCAGGAGCCTTCCTGGCCTCTGGCACTATCAACAGAAAATGCTTCTCTTGAAAGAATAGAGTATAGTTTAGGCGGGGAGGGGTAGGGGGATACCAAGACTGGTAGCAAAAGGCAGAACTTGGCTTCGCAAAGAAATGGCTGAAAAAACGTTCATGTTCCTTGAAACTTTTGACAATGGTAGAATAAGGTTATGTGAAGGAGGAGAGAAGAGAAATAAAGCAAGCAGAAGGGGAAAGAGTTAGCAGGCCCAAAAAGGGGAGAGGAGGGTATTGTCAAGTTTATTTAGGCATGATCTTTTTTGCAAGATAAGCCTGGAACAGGGAATTGGTGATCCCTAGTGTTTTAGTTTAGTAATTTAAATCTACATGATACATAATTATGTATTTTGGGGTTTTCCCCCTGATTCAGCCACACAAGCTTAGTCTGACAGGGGTGTGGAAATTGAGTTTGAATATTGTTGGGCCATAGCTTAACTTCTATAACTGATTCTGAGGAATGGGAGAGTGATACATAATGGCACGTTCATAAGATAAGTTTTCCTCAGTAACACCTCACTCCTCCACAGCTTTAATGCATGCGTATTTTTATATAGTCTGTTGTCCGCTGGGTGCAAAATCTCTAGCTGGTGGCAGGGCAGGACCATAACATGTTCATAAACGACCTCTGGGGTGAATGATGAAGGCCTGTTGCAACTGGGATTGTCCCGCGGGTCAGGAGCTATACAAACAGGATGCTCTCTCAGAACCATCACTCTGGGCTTTTTCCTTCTTTTTTTTTTTTTTCTCCCCATCCTTTCAGTCTGCAGTTGCAGAGCCTGTTTGAGTCCCCAGCAGACAGCATTATGGGTTGTCTACCATAAGGCTGCAGTGGGAGTAAGGAAGCTCTTGAGCTAGCAAGCTCTTGAGCTTTTAAGGCCAATCCTAGATTATTCTGGGTCTTTTAAGGTGGGTGGTTGTGTGCGAAGACAGGAAAGATTCTTATTCCCATTAAATTACAACGAAATACGCGCTTGAGTTTTGTTTTTTGTAAGTAATCCTGTTGATTTTGCACAAATCAAGACAGATATGGGTCATATTCTTTTTTGGCATACAGGCATGAATAATGATGGAGAAAATAAATGCATGGGTCAGATCAGCTGAGTGGGAAGCACTCATCTTATGCAGCTATGCTGCTGACAATAGGTACTTTCTAAACAGCTTGGAAAGTCTTCCTATGAAGATTTTTGCTATTTAGGAGGCAAGAGATTGTAACTTGCATTCAGGAAGCATTTTTTAATCAAAATATTTGGCTTTTATAGCCATGCACGCTTGTGCATGTGTGCAAACGCACAGTATGACAGCACAGTAGGGTCTTTGCTTCTTTTTTTAATGGTTGTGAGCATTAAGAAATTAGCCATTAAACTGTAGATGGAAACTGAGTTCCTGCAAATTTAATGGGAACTGTGGTTGGATAAAGGACACAGGCGTATGGCTGTGTTCTTTATCAAAAAAGTCTGAAGTCTGCTGGATTAATGGTTTTCATCTCATTTCACTGACCTTTGACCCTGAGAATTTTGTATAGCTAATAAATTAAGCCACTAGTGGATTATTTGCTATTCATTTCAGAAATCCATTGTGCTACAAAGATTGTAATGTCTGTCTCATAGCAAGGATGAGCATTATGCTGCAGCAGTTGGGTGTCTCGGGTGCATAGTTGAGGCACGGCGCCAAAGCCAGACTGCTCCTCGGTGCTGTAAGCACACCGTTGGCTTGCAGTTGTTGGAGCCTGATTGCTTGGATTGTATTGCTGCTCTTAGAAAATGTGGGGTGTTGGGCTTTGTTTCCTAGGTACCTGTCAGAGGGTCCCCTTTTAAGGATTGAACATCGTTTGTAATTAAGGGATCATACTGTATTTTCTTGAAAGCTGAAAATGGATGAAATTGAACAGTCCTTCATGCTGTTCTGACTTCTGCATTAGAAAAGGATGCTGGGTATCAGGGTAATAGGCAACACATTTGAAAATTTTCTCTAAATGTTGTGCAAGACCTGTGGAAATGAGTGGATCTCCAGAGTGTTAAAGGAGAATAAAGTTTTATTGCTTGCCGTAAAGCTACTGGTGGAGGGAGTAGTTACACTAAAGCAAGATGAAGTTTAAATTTAAATCAGCCTGCCTGTATTTGTCCGTATATGTAGATCCATGTAGATACACTTCTGAAATAACTACCTTTTTAGAAGGTTTTGGAGAGGAAAGGCTGTGAGTTACTGTTAGATTAGTTTAGGGGCTTTTGGATTAATTTAGATTCTTTCCTTACACTCGCTCCTAAAGAGGAGCCACACTGACTTAAGCGTGTAGCATTTTGCTTTAACTACACATTTTACCATGGAGGCAGGCAAAACGAAGAGAAAGAAATAAATTCTTGCAGATATAATTTGTTGTCCTGACTATTCTGGCGGTTCTAAATATCAGCAGTGCGTGGAGAGTTACTGGCAGGCCCTTTACGTAGTGTACAGCTTCAGCAGCCTGGCTGCCAAGTGAACCAGCAGCTTACTAATAACTGACTAATCGTTTCTGTCACACCTGCACAAGTCTTTCTATCTCTCCAAAACACATTAGCATTCATGAGAAGTTATTGAACCACAATGAATCACAAACACATTTTAAGTAATTCTTTTGTCATTCTCCTTGGGCCAAGTACACCTTTCTAAACAATACCTTATTTTCCTACCCCATAAAACCTTTTATTTTTTCAGTCAGGGAACTGAAAATCAGGGAAATGAAACCCTCTCTGCGCATTCAAGCTTACCTTTTAATAGGGACTTTGTACCTCCACTTCTAACTTTTTACCTCTGAGCTCCATCATGTGACTAGATTAAAAAGCTCTGGTCTGTGCTGGTTTTATTACTGCAGTAATATTGTTAGATCGCATAATATGACACGTTAGTTGTGAAGCTTTGGATGCCAATTCTGTCACCTCCCTGGGTGTTCACCAGTTAACTGCTGGTTTCCACAGAGGGCTGTGTCCATCTCAGTATTGCTCATTGGGTCAGATGATGGTTACTGAAACTGCACGGGAACTCCACGAGTCTTTCCAATATGAGAGAGCCTGTGCTATTCCAGGATCTCGCTGTGATCTCACCAATACGTGCCTGCCAAGCGCTTGGTTTGATTTACTGTTCTCAGTTTGTATGTAGACTTATGCAATCATGAAAGGAAAGATTAAATCAGAGTGGGAATGACTATGCAAATAACTGGTGGAAATGTAAGAATGAACAGCAACAGCTATAGAGTTGTTTAGCTTCAGGTTGGAAAGTTCAGTAATGATAAGTTAGATCAAAAATGCCATGTTTTGCTGGGTCTGGAAGGCGATCTTGTACAATGAAATGGAAATATTAACTGAAATCTCCTATAAAAGAGAACCTCAGGTGTAATTGTCTTTGTTACTTGATGTTTCCAGCATCCGTAAGCCAAAGCTTTAGGATGGATTTCTGCTGGCAAAAAGTTGCATTAGGTGTAGAGAACAAGAAGGGGCTCCTGTTTCAAAAGTTGGGCCGTCCCCCCGACCCTTTCAGTTTTTAGCTTGATATCCTTAGAAACAGTGATAGATTCTGTTCCTTTTATATATGTGTCACTTTTCCCCCTTCCCCTGTACAGTAAGTTTTAAATTGTCAGCTGATTCAAGCCAAGTCCGCAGAGCAACAGAGTTCCCAAAGATGCAAAATTCAGACAGATTTTGGGAAAGTAGGAAACTGGATGGAGCAGAAACTGTAAGGAAAAGACTCCAGTGTGAGCCTTATTAAACAGCTGGAAACCTGCACTAGGGATTCAGATAGGTTTGCCTTATCCCTGCTGCTCACAGGGAAGCTGTTTGCTTTGCTTGGTTAGACAAATGTCTGAGAGGAGGAATCTCTCACTTTTCTAAGGAAAAACAAAATTAAAGGCCTGAAAGCAAAACTTGTGCTAAAAACAGAATGCTATCTCATGACTTACCTGACTTCTACTCTGAGACGTGTAGGGTGTGGTTTTACTATTCACAAAGCCTCACTGACAGAGTAGTTCTAAAGAGTCTTCTAGGTAAGTGAGATTCAGGCTGCTCTAACATTTTCATCACAGTGTTTAAATAAAAATATTTGGGAGCACTTACTTTAAACATTGAAAACTTCAAAACTTCACTGAAGCACTATATTTTATTCACTTTGAGGCAGTCCTGTGCTGATCATACAGTGAAAGAGCAGAAATGGAGGGGTAATACTGCTAACGGAGGAGACTTAACAAAAACATAAAAAAATGTACTGTGTGTCCATATGTGATAGTACTGTGCAGCTAGTAGACAAATACAGATGAAGACTTATAAAATCTTGCTTTACGGTGGAGCTCAGCTAAAAAGAAACTTCTTACTGCCCAGTAAGGATGGATTACAACTTAATTTTATATGTTTGATAGGAAATCTTTTGGAGCTTAAAAACATCCTAAAGCACGGACCCATGCTGGTTAGTTTTGCTGTAATTGTAAAGTCCATAGATTATTTTTTGTCTCTTTATAAATACTTTAAATTCTACAGGGATGCAGAAGGGAAGTAAGAACTTCCCTGAACGTGATGGTTTAGGAAAATAGGATGTTAATTGTATCCAAATGCTGGCTTGCTCGTTAGGTAGAATTTATTACTCATCTCCAGTTGGAGGAACCATGTAAATTCAGATGGCCAGTGGCTAATGAGGCACCAGGTATGGTGAAGTCATCTTAGAGCTGGTCGGATAGTAGCTTCTACCATAGCTTTCCTTGGACCTCACTTGGTGGCTTAGTTCTTCCTTTTGACCTGTCGCTAGCCAAGGGCCTGACCAGGCTGGTTTTTCCAGCTGGAACTGGGAGAAAGAACATGGGAATTTTGTTATTGCTCCTGACCAATAGTACCATTGCTTACTTCTGGTACCTGTTCATAGATGAAATGAATAGGTGCTGTAACTAGGTGTCTTTTTAATTTTTTAAATAATTTGTTCCTCTCCCCATGCTTAGCATAAATTCCCTCTTCAATTTGAGGACAGTGCACTCCCTGGAGTTTGTCATGTGTCTCTCCATTCTAACAGATTTATTATGTACCTTTTTATGGTGATGCTGTTCTTTTCTAAGTCCTTGTGGCATCAAGACTCATGGACTGTTGTAAAGTACATCGACCGGTTGAATTATAGCTGTCACTGCTGGCTGTGTTTTAGTCCACTCCAGTCCTGGCTGCCTTTTTTGCTCTCGTCTCTGAGGTTTTGGTCTTTTCTGCCCTAAGTGTTTAAATTCTCACATGTCTATTTCATTTACAGTTCTTAAAATTAGATTTATTTTCAAAGTCCTTTTTGAGAAGGAATGTGTGGGAATGTGTGTATAAACCATAAAAAATGTTAGTCCTTTGGGAACCACATCGTTTTACAGTTTGTGTTCCTACCTACTGATATCTTTAACTAGGCCATGCTTTCCTTTCTTTCTTCCCCCTTGCCTCGGGGAACACTATTTGAGGTGAACTTTCTTCCTTTAGGATTTTGAATCCCAGTCAGAGCAGGATTATTCATGTTTTGCAGACATTAATTCTGAGTTACCGCTTCTGTAGCAGTCCTGAATATTATATGCCTCTTCTGGGTTTGTGGGTTAATGTTAATTTAATGCAATTATTTTCAGCTGCTGTCTTTTCCCTTTAAATCCTATACTCTGCTATGCTAAGCTAATGAAACACAGCTATTGTGGCATACTCACTGCTCCGCTTACTCTGAAGGCACTCATAATGTGGCATGCACTAACTGAAAGAGATTTTCCTGTCTGCAGCACATGATAATTCATAAAGGGCTGCAAGATTTTTTGCCCTTCTAAATACTTCTTTTGGCTTAGTCTTTTGCCACTTCCTTCCATTTGGAATTTTCTTCTTTCTTATGTGTCTTGTTTTTTTTTTTTTTAAAAAAATAGAAAAATCTTTTAGTGATGGCATGGAAGGAAGAAGAGTAAAAGCCTCTGATCTGCTGATTCACCTTTCACGCTAACGCAGATACATCCTGTCTCTTACCAATTTCAAGAACCATATGCCCAGGATGGTGGAAGTTATGCTGGTTCTTTAACATATGGCACCTGGATGGTATGTTTGAGGATACTTGTGGTGGTAGAGCTCCTGGTAGCTTATTGCAGTAAGAATCACTGTGCTCTAAGGGCTGGACTGCTTTCCAGATGAACTAAAAATGCCCACCTACTTCAGAGGGTGCAGGATTCGGCTTGAAGTCAGCAAGATGACTTCACTGCTGTATCATGTAGGAGGAGAGGATTCACTGCAAGGGAGGCAACATATGTTTAAACTTAAATATCGTATAATTAGCCAAACTGGCAAAGGAAACTGTGAACAACATAAGGAATATGTATTAAGTCCATTTTATGATGCTTAAAGAGTTCCCCAGTGCGAGAACCCTTGCTCCAATATTAATCTTTTAAAAACATTCCTGTCCTACTAATAGATACGTCTCTGTTAGCAGTCATTGCAGCTTGGTTTGCTCTGCTTCTTCCTCAGGTGTGTTGATACACCTGTTGTGGTGGGGATTAAGCTCAGTCAGGGAACCCATCCAGGTTAAAAATAAATTGTTTGTTTTTCTTCGGATTATTTTTCTGCTCATTTGAGGCTTGGCTCAGTTCCCCACGTCACACCGCAAATAGTTTGCCTAATGTGACTGAGGGGCTCTGCTAGAGGAGGGGATAAAGCAGGAGAGAAGGGGAAAGAAAGGACACAAATGTAAAACTTGGACCCTGGGAGAAAAGTCTCTGTAAATAGACCTTTAGGGGAGATCGTAGGCGTCAGTAAGGATACAGCAAACTTGTGAATGAGAGCAACATGCCACTCTTCCAGCTGTATGTATTTTTAAAGAATATTAACAGGTTTAACTGTGTGGGTATTCTTCATTATTTAAGTGAAAAGATGGTTTTATTCTTGGCATGGCAGATCCTAGTAAAATCAGCCCCCTTTTTTTACCAAGGTATCATTCAAGCCTATAGGCTCTTTCTCACCAAAATTAGTGAGAGGCAGTCGCTGCCTTGAAGATACTGGCCTAATTGCCTAAGATTATACGGAGCTTGGGAGAGCAGCAGTGGCACCAAGAAGCAGTTTGGCTGAGTTCATAAAGTGGGTCAGAAGCTGAGACAGTCGCTGAGGCAGGTCTCCCCTGTCTTTTAGACTTCCTGTTCCTAGCCCCGTTACACTGCCAATCTCATCGGCTTTCTGCAGTAATCCTCTTCATCCCCTAGAGCTGGACCTGGAGCTGCTCACATGGGAGAGAGAAGGGGGAAGCAACAAAGGGTTTTATTTATAAACTTTCTCTGTGTAGCATATGGTGTCTTGAAATCCACTCATTCTGGATGTGACATCCATTTGTCGTAAAATCACGAGCGTGTATTTGTTCTGGCTGATGGTGCCAGCAACAGCTACTTGCTTTGAGTGCATCCGTGTGAGGTCTCAGGATGAAAATCCTTTAGCAGGGTGATCCTCTACGTGCAGTGACTGAGAGCACTTCTGTTGCCTGATTTAAACCCCTTGCTATACTAGTGTTTGAACCAGGCTGGCTATCAAATCCTTCTGTCCTTAGTGCGAACTGTACCACGTGTGTGCATGTTACCAGCCTTCTGTACTGTAGCCAGACTTAGGAGGAAACAGTGATTTCTATGTCCTACGGTGAAAGTGTTGCTACCATAATAGATTTTTATGCTTGTTTGCATCTGCCTTTTGCATCTGCCTTTTTTTTTAAATGCAAAAAAGCCGATTAATTTTCTGAAACTTTTCAAACTCTTTCTGCTTTCATATGGTTTCAGTGAAACCATCTGATACGTCTTACTCTGTGTGTGAGGTGCTGTGAGGAGACAGTTCTGTTCAACTAGCTTCATGCTGGACCTTCATGCTTCATTGTAAGAGGGATTCTTCTGTTGCTCAGGTGTTTTGCACAGCAACTGTTAAGTGCTTAAGAACTGGAAAAAGAGCTTTGTAAAAGTCTAGGAAACTATTTTCGTTTGAAGGCTTATGTTTAAGGGTGGCCTCTTTGGTGGCCATGTACCACCTTATTCTTTGGAATAATGACATTGCAAATGAATCACATTTCATATGGGTCTAATTTGTTTATTAACTACACTGTGCTGTCATCCGTCAGAAAAAGTATATTTTTTCTGAGATTACTCAGAAAGCTGGCACAGTGAAGTGTGTTATGAAAAAAACCACCCTGTCCAGTTGCCAAGAGTTATCTGCTGTCCTTTTCACTTGGAGTACCACCAAGCTGGAGAAAAACTAGTCTCCTGTCAAGTAAAGAAAACAAACAAACAAACAAACAATGTCTTATTCTTGCATGTGTTTGTAAGTGATGAGAAAGGGAAAAGTAAATTTGAAGGCTGGTATAGGTTGAGGATTGGGGGGGGGCGGGGAGAACACACTTACTAATAAAACAAAACCCCATTTGTACGAAGCCCATCTGTGACAGCAGTGTTTTTACACTGCCAAAGGAACTCTTGGCTAGTTCACTCACAAACTTTATAAAGAAATGTGACACGTTAGACCTCTAGTAATGAACGTGCTCCTAAGGCTGAGAGGTCGGCCATAAAAATTACTCATCCTTTTTTTTTTTTTTTTTCTTAACTGTGTAACTATTTGTATCACACTAAACAGCTGATACTGACTTCCTTCATCACCTGCCTTCATCAGATGAGTCTCCTGAATAGCCATGTTGGTTTTTCTAACAGTTCTTTCTCTAAAGCAGGGTTGCTTTGGTCTATCTTTCTACCATTGCATCAGCTTCAGCTGCTGTTTCTTACAGCGGCTCTGCCTTAAGTTCATGTTCTAAGTATCAGGTTCCCGCAGTTTTCTTTCCTCATCTTAAGCTCTTTTCACATTACTTAAGGCATGCTTCATGCTTGTCCTTCCTGTGCTAATAGCAATTCCGAACCTGTCTTTTTGGTCTCATCTTGACTTTGGCTTTCTCTGCGCCACTGCTGTGTCTGAAATGCCTTACCACTACTCTGCTCTGCCACGCTTGCCCATGTGTCAGCAAATCTGTAGCAAGAACTCTAGCTCAGGTGCTGACAAGAAGCAATCAAATTCAAAACACAATCAAAATACTTCTCATTCATCACTGGCTTCTTGCTGCACCTTGTCTATTCCCTTTTGTCATTTAGATTGTCAGTTTCTTAAAGCAGAAGACAATTTTCTTTGTAACTTGGATAACACTGAGCACTTTACAGGTACTTAATAAATAGCAAATCAAATAATTTATATCCATGTAATAGCCTGTTTTTACATAAATCACATACACTTGTCTTTTATATTGCCTATCCCTATTTTTTATCCACCTTGCAAAGCAGCATTTACACAGCGCAGTCTAGCATTGGAAAGCTATGCTTTGAATCAGACTTACAGGTAGATTTTCTTATAGTTCTGTGTTGGGGTTTTTTGTCATGCTTGCTTTTTTTGGACTGGCTATTCCATTGAGGTTAAAGATGTTACCATTCCAGTGCTGCTCAGATGGCACTATACCTTACGCTACACAGCTCATTAAAACAATGAAGCCATCTGGTCAGTGTGGATAAACTTGGTCCCTTTAGGATAGTTGCTGTTGGGGAGCTGACTGATCTCCCTACCCTTATCTTCTACACAGCTCTGAATCCAAGCGGTGCTAGGTGTTTCTGCTGCTTTCTACTTGATTGGCTATGTCTACTCTCCTCCTCTGCTGGAGCCTGAGGCAGAAACATTCATTGTAAAAAGCCTGTGGGGAGGAAGATCAGTCCACACTGACCTAGGAACTTACTATGACGCTACAACTACATCCTAGTCGTGTGGCAGGTGCACATCACGGTCACATCTTGGTTGGCCTGTGGAGGGATGGCCCCATCTGGCCTCCACACGTGAGTTTTCTTCGAGTGGTTTAGCCTCAGAAAGTGATGGCCATATCTCACAGACTGAAGGTGAAATCACAATGTGACTGGGGCTTAGGTAGACAATATTTATCTTTATGCAAAGCCAAAGGTTTGAAGAGGCATCTGTGCCTTGTCAGGCCACCTGTGCTAATTGCTCTTTCATCCCATGTGGACTTTCTGTGGTTCCACACAACAAATGTCATTTTTACTCCGGAGGACTCTGTGTTTCAAATGCCATCTTATTTGATCAGAGGGTGAATGTGCTCCAAGTATAATCTCGAAGCATCACATCAGGAAAGAGGGGCTGGTTTGTTGTTGCAGTGGGATTCTAATTCACCAGGTTCAGAAGTTGTTCTTGTACCTCTTGATGTGACAGAAGTATTTGCAAATACTTTGTATTCTGGGCAGTGAACAGTCGTGGTCTCATCTGCTACACGTTATACTGTATATACCCCATTAGCTGTGTGAGTTACTCGTTTCTGTTTCACTACAGTTTAATTAGTTATTCCAGGCATACGATGGAAAAAAATAATCAGTTTTTCTGGGTTATCACCTTGCATATATTCAGTTAAGTTGCATGTGCTTATCCTCATTTCACCTCACATTTTGTTCCCAGTTATGTTTAATAGGCACAGGGTGAAGGCACTTCACATCACATTTATATTGCTTGCACGTTTGGTGGGGAATTGTGTCTTTCTGACCTTTCCAACCCGAAGTTTATTCTCACAAGAACAACTGAGGTTCAGCCTCATGTGTCACAGGAGAAGATGCGGAGTTTGGTTCCTTGCTGCTAAAGTTGAGTAAATTTTTATCATGGTTCCATTCAAATGCTGATTTTGCTCCTATATTCTCTGCTTTTTGTATGCTTCTGGTTTACATGATTACCTACTAGTTTTTATTGATTTAGTAGCTAATGCTGTCTAGTATTGCTCTCTGAGAGGGGCACTGTGAGAATAAATTCATGAAGAGTTGCGAGGCATTTAGTTCTGTAATAATGACCAACATAAGAACTTAGGAGGAAAAAGATTATTTGCCTGTATGCAGTTAAAATATTCAGGAATTCTGTGACTTGCAAACAGTAGAGAATACTTAGATAACGGAGCTGTAGCAAAAAAGCAACTACATAGCTATAGAATATTTTAATGGTATTCAGAATAAATTTACAATTTCAAATACATTATTTGACTGAATACTGTAATCTATGATTACACATCTGTGTCTATAAAAGATGTGTCCTAACGTTTGGGGGATCTAGTGTGAAATATCAAGTAAATAACAAAGGGATGATGTGTTTTAGAATGCCTTAAAGTTAATGAGAGAAGTTTATTTAAATGAGATGATACTTCATAGAATATTGCTCTCTGTTCTAGATTACAAATCTCTGCTATTTAAATATTTTTCTCTGGGGGTTGGTGATAGGAGTGGGAGGAGATGCATTTCTAGTTTCATCTGTATCCTTGAATTAACTATGAAAAAAGTGGGTTCTTAATTTAACTTAAGCAAAAAGCTTAGTAAAAACACAGTTTATAGTCTTCTGCACAAGCTTCCACAACTTGTTTTAATTTTATAAGTCTTTTACTTTCATTAATTGACCATATTGGGAATGTAGGTTTTTCACAGCAAGACTAAGACTTCAGATACCAACCTGCCATGTACTAGTTCCTGCCACTTTAATAGCTGAGCCTCCTTACCTTCTGGCTGCTGACCCATTTTCCCTGTTGGATAGGGCAGGGTTGCTTTCTCTTCCACTATTTGGGGGACTGGCGACAAAGCCTGGTAGAACTTCTTTGCTTGGTTTCAGATCTCGTCTCACCTGTGGCTGGTGGTGCTGGCTTCTTCTGAGGCCCACCTCACTGTAAGGTGGTGAGTGCGTTAGGTGAGGTGGTTGCCCGTGGGCTGCATGCAGGACCTGACCTACAGAACAGTTTCTATGGCTTAGCTGTGGGGTGGCAGCTCTTGTGGGAAGGCAAGTTTAGGAAAAAGTGCGTCTCCAGCTGTGGTTGTGCACTGCCAAATGTTCAGAACCTCAAGCCAGAGTCATCCTGTACTTTACAAACAAGTTTGTAAGCTGGTGTCAGCCTCTCGTACAGAGAAAACTGGGTCATCTAGGTGAAGGGTTTTACCTGTATGGGCTTTACATACATGAGGAAGCCATGAACACAGAAGAGTCAGCCTACTTTTCATGCTCTTCAGAAACCTCCTGCAAGACATCATTGAGTCTCAAGAAAGCCTGGAAAACTCAGATTGTGAAGGAGGTGCATTTCATTTGACTGAAGTTAAGACATCTACATGAAATTAAATGAAGCAAGCTATATCAACCATTGGCATCCATTGATCTTGGCAATGGTAGATAAAAGATTAGATGTCACATGTGAAATCTTCCCTTTGGATTTAAGGGACAATAAAACTGAGAGATCTGGTTGAGGCTGTATTTGAAACTGTTTTTTGCTACAAGATCAAAAATAAAGATTGAATTTCCAGTAGATGGGAAACATTGAACCTGAGATTAAGGATGTCTGGATTCTGTTACTTAAGGGATGTAAGTAGGATATTGGTGTGTCATAAAGTGAACTTATAGGTCACCAGCAACTCATCAGTAATCTCAATCTATTAAGCTAAGTATAAGGTAGCTTATCATCTTTGAGAAAGCTGCCTATGCATTTAGTGTATGCGGAGGGTTTGTCTGCATAGGAACATTTGGAAAAATTAAGCTGGTTTAAGATATGCTTTGGAAGTGGATTAAATTATGTAGTACTCCTATACAAGGACTTCTAAGCAGAATTTAAGTGGCTTTGGTCTTAGTTTCTTTACTTCCTCAGTTAAATACATAAAATTAAATTAAAGGCATTTAAATTTTACTCAAATGCCTGTAGAAGTTTAATGTAATCTTATTAACCTGCTTTTAGTAAAGTTCATCTGCATTTACTTTCATTATTTTCTTGTAGGCAAATTGGAGGCATGTTCAAATGGGCAGTAGACAAGATCAGACAGTTCGGTGTAAATTCATAGTTTTTATTTCTTGTGCACTAACATTCCCAGGTTGACCAAGTCTGTCTCTCCACTTACTCATGCCACTCAACTTGGTCTTCTGGTTCTCACATCCCTCATTTGCAAATTGTCAGTAATGATTTTGGTATCCTCGAAGGAACTAAGAGCCCTCCATATGAGAAATGCTAAGTAACAGCTGTGTGGTGGTATTTTATCAGCATCCAAACAGATGTCTGAAGTTTGTCTTTGGCTTTGTTCATTAGTGGAAAGGTGAGGGTGGAGTTGGGGAAATAAATGACTTACAGGAGCTTTGCCCATGAGTATAGTTATTTTTCTGTAAAATTATTACAGACACAAACAAACTGCGGTTTTAATGTATCTTAGAGTTCAGGCATCTACATCTGCTTTTGCTGCACCTGGCTTAGTATATATGTGTAAGATAAAACATTCTCTACCTTTTGCAGATGGGGGACGTATACATACATTAATCAGCAGATGGTAAATATGGGGTATTTTATCCCTCAGAAGAGGTAGAGACAAAATATGAGAGAAACCTTGCTTTGGCTGACCGGAATGTAACATTGTAGAAGTTGGTTTGCAAAATGGCAGCGGCAACTTTGGACCTTTCAAAAGACACTGCTTTTTCTTCATTGTTCAAGGCTTGATATAAATTCAGTGACATGGGGTACTTGAGAATAGTAAATATTGTTATGGACAAATAAGAATGAATGGCTTGAAAGTTTCATGACAGGTTACTCATGTCAGCATTGCAGTGAGGGCTGTATAATGCTGCTATATGAAGAGACAGACAGTGATTGTAAGTGCTCCCTCTGAATATGCAGATGGTGCATGTATTTTTCCTGTATGTGGCAGCATCTAGCAGTGGGCAGTTGTAAGATCTGATGATTTGAATTGCCAAGTGATGCCTTTACACTCAAATCCATAAGAAACCAACCTTTTCCTCTCCCACCCACAGCCCCATTGAGAAGTGAAACATACTGAGTTGCAACAAGTATGTCAAATATGCATTTAAATGCCTTGCTTCTCTGACGTTTCATTTGATATGTGCTACATGTGACTTTGAAGCATAATAGCACATTGTCCTAAACTGATGGAGTTAGACAGTGTTTGATCTCTTCAGCTGAACAAATGTATTGTTTTAATGCTACGCAAAAGACCTTTTAAATAGGAGAATTGATTTTATACATTTTTAAAGAGAAACCAGGATATAGCTGTGGTTTCTTTTTCCTTTTGGATTTACAGCAGTATGTCAACAGATAAGTAATGTTCCCTCAGGCTGAGGTTGAATGCATAAGAGACAGTAAATTCCGTGGTAATGTTAAGCCCTTTAAAAACCAGTTATTTTAACTATGCAGTGTCTGTAATAAGTTTAAAGGTTTTTTGTTTCTTTTCGGTAAGTTATCAACAACTTTGGAAACTAAGATCCTTAAAATACACATATTCTAATGGCAGTATTGGAAGAGTTGTAACTGTTAACCTGCTGATGTTCATGAAACATCTAGATGGTGTGGCTGAAAGGAAGGAGCTTACAGCTTTACTTCCTAAAATTACATTCCTATGAATATATCACAGGTGATGGAGAAGGAAAGAATTCTAAAAAACATACTTAGCAAATACTGATTTGTGCTAGTAGCCTTTCTTGTCAACTTCTGGCAGCACTTGGGAGACATGAAGGTTTAAATCATGAGGCATCAGCTGTGGGTATTGGTAAGTCAGTGATAACTAGTTTGAATACAAGTAGATCCAATGCGTTGTACTTAGCCAGCATTTTTTGAAATACTGCTAAAACTGGCTCTGTGCGGATCTGCAGCTGATGTGAACTGGAGGTTAGCTCTATTGGATCGCTCTGAATTTAGAATTTTGCCCTAAGAGTGTTTTTTAAAATTAACCGTCCTTTTGCTTTCTGCTCTTCCGCCCCCCCCGCCTTTTTGAAATAACTCTACATTTTGAGATAACAAATTGGCTAGTTTCCCTTGTGTATGGTTCCTGGCTATAAACAGTTAGGTAAGAGCATGAGCAAAATGTAAATTCTTTGGTAACTCGGCAGAAGATACTATTTCATCACAATTGCTATTTAATTTTTGCAAAAGAACCTCCCACGCTGAATGTTCTTTGAGTTATTTGGGGTTGATTTTTCATGAATAAAATTCTTAGTCATCTTCAGAATCTATGCAATATCTTAAAGAAATAAAGACTTTGCACATTTCAGTAGTTAGTTGGTCGTCTTTTGTATTTCTTGATTCCTGCATTCCTTGCTGTGTACGTAAGCTGCTCTTACGGCTGCAGCACTAGCCTTGAGTTTGGGAGTTAAGTGGTGAAATCCTTTCCTCATGGAAACAAACGGCAAAGAAATGTACTTTTACTTTCTACTTCAAGCTCTGACAGTGACATCCTGTCTGATGTTTGTGTGAAGATCTTATCAGCAGAGTTTATGCGGATCATCTGCACCTGGACTTGCAGGGCAGGAACGCGTTGTTGGTTGCCACATTGCGAAGTTGCGTACAAGTAAATGGTACATTTGGCAGTTGATGTATTCTTCCTCCTGGGTGGTAGGACTCTTGAGGATGCGGGAGGTCCTTCAGATTTCATCAAGATGTAGGTAGGCTACCAAACCAAGAGACATCTTTACCTCAGCTGTAGTCTGTGCCCTGAACTTCTGCTTCCCAGCTGTGCAGCTTACATGAGTTTGTATCACGAACCATCCTGGATCAGTAATTTTCTGGAGGGGAGTACTGAGATGTTGTGCAATCGGCCCTTTAATTGCTGCTGTGAACACAAGCCCATGGACAAGTCACAGAACTTGTTTGTACCTAGGTAATGATATATATTTGTGTACCTAATAGTATATGCCAGTAATATGTAAACTGGGAAGTTCCAGAACATCCTTACAAAGGGCTTTGAACTCACTAAAAGTTAGTAGTGAAACCAACTCCCGTGGTTTTATTGCAAGTATCAACCCTTGATGCTATTCTAAAAGCCTGAGCTCATGAAACTAAATGACTGCATTAAAAAAAAGGTTTGTTCATGGGGGTAATAACTCTCATTAGTCTAATTGGTGTAGCTGGAGAAGGTAAACAATCTAAGTTGCAAAAAAATGTTTTCTCTCATGAAGTACAAGCAGCAGACTTCAAATATAAATTCAAGTTAGGGAACACATGCTTTGAACTTGCTTAGGTCTGTATCAGTCTGACGGAAAAGGATAGTTATCTGCAGAGTAAAGGGCATGATGATAAAGCAAAAGAAGGAAGAAGGTGCTCGTCTATGGCAAGGAGTGAGTCAAGTAACATACAGTCTGTAAAACATGGAGATATTTTATAATGTGCAGTAAATCTACTGTCTCTGAATCTCTTGTTATGTATGACAGCTATGATCTCAGGCTTGTTTCTGGAAGGCTGGTGGTGGTTGGTTTGTGGGGGTTGTTTTTTTCTTTTGTGTGTGTGTTTTTTAAATTATTGTTATTTTTTATTTCTTTAAATCTCCAGTGATGAGTGGTTGTTTCTCTTAGGTTTTACTTGTTTTAATTGGTTACCCATGTGAGTTTGCTCTGGTGCACAGCAGCATGCATTTAGCAAAAGTTCATTTAAAATTGCCATGTAAAACTAATTAATGAAACAATATATTTTTTTTATTTTTTTTTTTTAAGCAGCAAGATTAAATAGGCACCTTACTAGTGAAGAGAACGAATATCAGTGGAGAAGGGTAGTTACTGATTCATGTTTAGATACTGGGGGTACCAAACTTTAGGATTAGGTGCCTTTAGAATGCACCTGTCACAGCAGAAAGGGAAGGGAAAGACAGCGTCTGAAAAGCACTGTCTTGCACAGTTAATTTGAAAAGGGCCTCTAGGAAAACTTACAAGAACCGTTTTCAAGATTGCTGTGGCTACATTTACTATTGGCTTAAGCCTCAGGAAAACTCATGGAGGTCCAGCAAACTTGGAGTGCATGCCTTAATACTTTGTAAAGCAGTGTGCCTATTGTGAAGGGATCCGTGCCATATTTAGGCTCTTTCCTATTGCAGGGTTTGTATTCTGAGGTTGCTCTTAAATCACTGAGCTTCTTGAGTGGTACGGCTGTGACATATGCATGGGATGTTTAATTACTTTATGAAATGCAGTTTTATTTTGGAAGCGGTGTGTTCCTTCTTAGACTCCTGCCTGGTCTGCTAGCCTTATTGCTAAGGGGAATATCAAAGTGGTTTTGTCCTATGCTCCATATGGAATACAAGTGAACTAATACGAATTATACTCGCTTCCAAGAGGAGAGAATGGAGCTGAGTAAGCTTAGTGAATAAAAGGTCAAATAAAATCACAGTGGCTTTAATGTGAATTTCCTTTTTGATTAAAAACTTATTCATTTGAATTCTAAAATCATCTTTACTTTGAAGTGAGGTTTCTTTTTATGAGGTAACAAGGAAGTGTTATTCGATCTGATTAATGTTATTTTACTGTTGGGTGGAGTTGTAAAAGCCATTGACTTTTCTTTGCAAATGAAAGGAAGAAAACCTTTTTTCTTGATATGAGAAGCCAATTACTGTGTTATCAGGAAAAGGCTTTAATGGCCCTAGCTCACCTAATGAGAGCATTCTCAAATGAACCCCTATTCAGATTTATAGGGTGATATTTCTTAGACTGAATTGTCTGTGAAAGTGCCATTTAGTCCTGAATTCTTTGTAGTGCAATAGTTGGTGGGGTTTTTTTGTTTGTTTTGTTTTCTTCCAGGTCAATATGAAAACATTTCAGTAAGTTTTATTTTTGTTTTGACCATAGGAGAAAATTTTTTTCCAAGTCCCTGTAAAAAGTTATTAGTTAATGGTATAGTTTAGGTGCTAATATGGAGTTATTGCTTCAGATTTATCAGTAAGCTTTAAAAGCAGGCATGTAAATAAAAATAATTTCTGACAAAAGTCCCAATTCTTAAATGCTGAAGTTGCAGGGCTTTTCTTTAAATTATGAAGAGGTTGGGTAGGGCTGGGACTGAGTGTTTTATTTTCAGATTGTGGTGTGTTACAGTTTTATTTTAATGGCATAGGCTGGAAGAGGCAAATTAATTGCTGTTGTGGTGTAGAGGCATGTCGGAGTTTGAAGAATTAGGGAGTTTGTGTTGTGCTGAATTGGAGTGATGAAGTACAGATAACAGGCCACAGCTGTGGCCACAAATTAGGCCTCTCAATTTGATGCTGAAAGTTTTGCATTAGAATCGCTCTTCTAGGATTACCATGTGGAAAGTCTGATGAATAAAACCAGGTCTGAAATAGGGAAGCTAGAAATGCATGCTGCTGCAAATGCTTGTTGGGGCTTCATTGTTGTAAAACGAAGGTGACCACTTTATTAAGCAAGAGCAGTGCTCAGCACCTTACTGTTCTTCAAGTACTTCAACTGTTTTTTACATCTTAGCGTTTCCTTAAAGAATTAGGGTTCTCAGTAGTTCCTTCCTCTTACAGCCAGTGTGGCTGAGGTGAGGACGAGAGTTATGGTCCCACAGCACCTGTCTTTACATGGAATCCATCAAGAGTTGTGAGCGTGGGGTTTACCAGGAGGTGTTTCAGGAGGGTGCATAAGTTTTGATCCAACTGAAGTACTGTGCAAAGGCCTTCCTATATAGGAAGGATCCAGTGAGGTGGTAAGCATCACCTTATGATTTCCTGTGGGTATGGAAAACTTCAACATATATGTATTGCTCTCGCATTCTGTGGAGCTGCCCTGTTGCTGGGGGGAATATTAATGCTCCAGGTATTTCCAGGCACAGGACAGCACTAATGTAGTGATAGATCAGATATAACTTGCAGTGATAGTTTTATTAGCAGAAATGTTCTAAAAACCCAAAACTACAGGCCTCTTGTCCTGTGTTTGGGTTGACTGGCAGGCATGCCAATGCTAGGTGTGCAGATGGTGGAAGAGCAACAGCATGAACTGGGGTGAACTGGCTGAAGCTGTCACGGCTGTCTCATGGCTGCCAGGGTCGTATAAAGTTGGCTGGGGCATTGAATTCCTTTAAAACCTAGGGACAGCTCTGGCCAAGCAAGGGCTGCATGCAAACTTTGCTTATCCCACAAATACAAACTCTGTAAAGTATAGGGGCTGGAACCAAGAAGACGCCGAGTAATAAAAGACTGTGCAAGGTCCCCCTCCTTCCTCAAATGTTCTCATTCAGTGAGTGTAGCTCTATCCTGACCTGCAACATCCCGTTCATTGTTTTTGTACTAGGAGTTTCCTGAACGCCCCATGGAAAATGTGACATACTTTGTAATGTAGAATAAATATCTTCTGGAACGAGACTCAACTGAAAGGATAAAACCTTGTTTTGCATTATGCCTTTAATTCAGATTTGCATTCCAGTCAAGGACTGTGGTGGGGAAGGTGTCTGGAACATCAGACATTGCGATGTAAAGCACATGGTCGTTCCTTGGATTTGAGGATTTATTTACGCACAACTCAGAATCTGTAAATCTCTGACCTTTTCAAAGGACTCTTCCTTTTTTTCTTGTTGATACTTTAATATCTTTCAAATGCATTTGGCATTTTAGTGGATTGGCAGATGACCAGCTGATGTCTGTGTACAGTAGCAAGGCTTGTTACATTTGGGATGTAGTATTTTATTGTTTGCATCAGCCTACTTTTGTGACTTTCAAACTGGAATTCCCATCTAGTCCTTCAAAACTAAATACGTATTTTTGAGAGAGGAAGTAAGATTGATGGCTATTCTAGTGTTTGGTGTATAAGGCTTTCATGATGAATTGTTTTCTTCTAACTCCTCTGTTCATACTTACTTTCATAATCTTGAAAAGCAAAAACATTAATAAATCAAAGTGGGTTAAAGATCAGGCACGTGGTTTTATTTTAATAAGGGATAAAACTGAAATCTCACTGAGTGTACATTGTTCAGCACTTGTTCTCTGGGGCATATGAATCAGTCCCTTCATTACTGATCCGTAAGCATTTCCTTTTGTGGTTACAGTGTATTTTCATTAGAAAAACCAATGCAAGATAATACTCAGTGTGTTACTTCTGGTGCTTATGCTCATGTGCAAAGTTAATGTTTAAAAAAAGAAAGAAAAGTAAGCCTTTTGTGGCCATGTGAAGTTTCGACTTCACAGAGTAAGTTTGCTTGCTTGATTTATATCTGTCAGCAGGAAGGGGATTTCGAGAAAAGGCGTAGTAAGCCTGCGAGCTTGAGAAAGAGAGATCATTTTCATGGTCATGCCTTGTGTGTCTGGGACATGTTTTCCCAAAGGATTCAGGGTAAAATGTGCTTTGGGGACTATTTGCTCTGTGTGTGTAGAGGAAATGTGTGTTTCTCCTAGCTTTTTCTCATTGCTGGTAGGTAGTATTTGGGACAGTGTCCCCTGAAGAGGGTAAGGTCAGAACCTGGTGGAAGAGGGGGAGTCATAAATAAGAGAATTAAAAACTTTGAGACCCATTCCCTCATCCCCCTTGCTGCCATACCTACACATCCGCTCACTCTTTGGCCTCTTTTTATCGGAATTGTTGAAAGAGGCTGCTAAATGAAGAAACCAGCTTTCCTTTTGAACTTTTAACCTTCATGAAAGCTACAGTAATTGGCTTCTTCAGAGCATAGGTTGTTTGAATCTGACATTTAAAAAAAAAATACCGGAAGAATGAAATATCAATGTGCACTTCTGAAATTCCCAAATTGCCAGTGAAGGTCTTGCTTCTCTGTGCTTTAAAAGCCTCAAAAGTGCAGAGAGAGATTGGGGAGCAGTGAAGTGTCCCTGTTGCATCTCAGCCGGGATGTACTTCAGCTGAGATGAAAGTGCAGCAGTTGGTACAAAACCTCCACCTGGGGAAAAATGGTCGGTGTGTGCGTGTGAATGTAATCTCTTTGAGGGATTGGAAGGCGGCTTGAAGAATGGGTCATGTAAAGGGATGTCAGAAAAGAAAAGCGGGGGGGTGGGGTGGGGTGGGGAATACCAAAGGTGAGAGAGATGAGTTGTACTGCTTAGGCTAAAGGTGAGTATTATGCTTAGATTTCTTCTATGAATGAATGTCCTGTTTAAAAATAAATAAATAAACGAGTGTTTGCCCACTTTATCCTTGTTAAAAAGAACACAGTAAAACTTCTGACAGTTGCTATTCTTTCTAAGGGTTGATCATGTGAAACTTTTATACACTAAAAGCAAGGAAAGCACATTGAAGTCTACTCTTGCATACTCTAGTGGGTCTTAAAGCTGTCATCACTTAAGTCATACAAAAGCAAAAATAGTATCTTAAATACAAATGACTTTTTGCCTCCAATGACTGTTAATGCACATATAATAAGTCAATAATTAAAAAATCTAAAAGCAGATCCAGGTCAAATCATGCTTTAGATGACATTTAATCTAAAATGCTTGAAAGCAGCTCTCATGGGTATTATTGCTAGCTTTTTCATCAATATAAAAATGTAATATATTTTTGCAAACTTGAAAATGAAAACTTAGAGGGACACAGCCTGACAGCAGAGACCTGTAGCCCTTCCTTCCCACACAAAAGCTACTAGCCGTGCTGCATACATCATCACACGTGTAGCTGCTCAAAAGGAAAATGTGCTCAACAAAGCTTTTTACTTCTCAGCTGCTAGAAGAAACTGCCAACCTTTGGCAAGGTTGAGTTTCTTTTAACAGAAAGCAGCAATACATATTGCAGTTAACTTGGCTGGTGGCATGCAAAACTACCTTGCTGCCTTTTTCCTTTTAAGATATGATTCTTCTTTCTTAAATAAGGTTGGTTAATGAACCGGGAGAAACAGGGACGGATTTAAGAAAGGAACTGTTAAAAACAGGCAGCTCCTCAATTTACCAGGAGTAGTTCAGTTTGATTTTGTTAGAGATGAAACAGTTCCATGCAAGATGCTTTGAGCATCTTACCCTGAGAAAATTGGGATCCTTCGTAGCTGTGGGATTTTTCATCTTGTTGTCATGTTATGTGTCTTCAAAGCAAGAGGCAAGTGTTTTCTGTCATGTGCCTGTCTCTTTTAACATCTGTATTTCCACTTCAGTAATTAAATGACTAAAAGCAAAGGCGGGAGGATAGGGTAGCCAGCAGCCATGCATTAATTTCACTGTGTAAAACTACAGAGATTATTTGAGGCCTGAAAGAGGTAACGGTCACAGGACAGTGGTCTCTTCCTGTCATGTGTAGGCTGAAAATAAGGCAGTTGCCAGGAATGACTGAACCAAGGAGCCCGATGACAGATTATTTCTAAGTTGGGAACAGCTTAAACTTTCAGGGCTCTAAAACCAAAGCACACGGTGTTTTGCAAAGTCACCCATATCAAATGATGAAAGCCTGAGTAGAAAGATGAATGTGGTAAAGAGACGAGCAGTAGTTGCTCACTAGGCTATTGCAGAGTATTTCCATTTTCATTGCCTCTGCAGACGTTCATGCATGCCTCAGGGACTCTTAATGTAAGGAAAAACAGCTTTATATGTAAAGAAGAATGGCAATGAGGCTTCAGACTTGCTTCCTATAGCATGTTCTGTGAGCTCTTTCAGTCTTGGCTTAAATGAACATAATGGTGATGCTTTTATTTTGCCTGGGAAATTAGTTTCCCTTGCTGATTTGTTTTCAGGTATGTAATCCACCTTGAAATGTATTTGTCATTTTGTACTGGTAATGAAACTTTTAATTTGGCAGAGTAAGAGAATTAGAAGACATTGGCTAATAAATATAGCCACAAAATGGTTTACCCCTTTCTGTCCCATCCCAAAGTCCATACCTGGGATTCTTGAGAAGCCCCATCTGATGGATAGCTGCAGCAATGTGCTCTGAAATGCTGAAAACAGCACAGAATGTTTCCAGCAGACTCTGAAGCTGCATCCTCTGCTTCTGCCTCCCTGTTTCTGAATGGCAGGTGTTGTATTCAAACTAAGGATGGCAGCGAGGAATAGGTAAGCCAGTCTCTGCTTTCAGGGACCTTCAGGGCTGGGAAGGATAAAATAAAATGCAGGAAGAACTCGGCGAGTAGTCTGTCCAAGCACATGAATAAATAAGGCGGCTGCCCATCTTGGGTAATCTGTCAGCCTGATTTAGATACAGCCCCCTGTAGCCTCTAAATGCCTCTCAACTTCTCTGAGGAAGTGTGGTGCCCCATTTTATAGTTGGTGGTTGGAGGCACAGAGGGCCAAAGGGCAAGTACGTGGCCACACACAGAGCCTTTGAATAAAAGAAAATTAAACACAAGTGTTCTTGGTTCCAAGCTTAACATCCTCATCTTTGAAGCAGACTTTCTGTTCATTTAAACAGTGTGATTACTACTTGTGGTAGGGAGTTCTTCTCTTTAATCAGTGCTGTGGGGAAAAAGCTTGGTAGATAGAAGGTCTATTTGCAGGTGGGTTTTCTCAGTTTATTTTTCTCTGGTGTATCTTACACTAGCTGGTAATGATTACATTCTCTCAATGACACCAAGGTCAAATAAGAATCTGGGGCTTTTGTGTGTCAAGAGGTTTGTTTTGCAAATGCAAGAATACATTTTTCTATCTTGTTTAAATGGGAGTATTAGACTTTGTCCTTGGCACTGATGCAGCATGTTTACCTATTGGCACTGCTGCTTCAGAATTTCCTTCAAGGGCCTTAGGTGCAGTTAATGTCATCATTTCGTGTCCCCCCCCCAGTCCTAGTCAAAATTGTTGGCATAGTAGGTGAGACCAGCAAGGTAAGAGAAGCAGCTGAAATCCATCTAATTCTTTAACACCCCAAGAAGAGAGCTTGTGCAGGTGTTGTGGCTAGTAGGAATCTGCTCCAGAGTCTGGAGAATGGCACACGTGAAAAGGAAACTACAAAAAATCTTCAAAAAACATCTTTTCCTTCGTTCCTCGTGTACACTGTCCTCTTAAGTTTTGCATGCCCAGATCAAGAAGAAGCAATTTGACACTGCATGTTGTGGAGAACATGCCTTTGTGAGCCCTACATGCTGGAGTAATCTTCCAAGCAAGGTAGAAGGAAGTTGCATCCAGCTCTGACAGAACAGCAGAATCCCCTGTTGGGAGCAGGAGACTGTAGCTGAAATGGGACTCAAGTCCTGGTCTTCAGAGATGTGGAGTCCACTTACTTGTTCCAGGGCAAGTTGTTTGGAAGCTTTGGAAATAGGACATCTCTTTCCTGATCATACTCCTCCTTCCAAATTAACAGCTTCCGATGGGCTGTGGCTACGGTTCTGGGAATGCAGCATGAAGACTGCAAAAACAGTAACCTGAAGCATCGATGTGCTGTAGGATGGCAGGAGGGAGAGAGAAAAGAAAATAGAGTATTCTTTTAGTCAAGATGCACACTGCGGCTTTTTGGAAGTGCTTATACTTTCAGTGTACAACCTGTGAATATTGCTTAATATAGCGTAAAATGAGAGTGGGTAAGGCTCTGTGTTTACTGTTGTCGCCATGCTGCCAAAAATGTAAAGCTGTGTTTTAGACTTCACAGCAGAGTAGAATTGCTTTACTGAAGGGCAGAAAGAGGACTCCATTCTGTTTTAAAGAGATTAATGGCTAAATTGCGCTTACTACTTGAACATTAGAGATCTACTGATGTTAAATTACTACTGAAAGCAGATGAAAAATGCCATGGAGTTACTGTGTTGTGCTTTGTTTTAGTGTTGCAATTTTCACACAAAGGGCTTTTCAGCCAGGTGTTAGCCCTCTAGGAAGTTCAGAATGGTCAACTTCACTTGACAGCTTTGTTTGGAAACACTTCTAACTGTGTCAAACTGAACTAGACAGTTAACCGAACAGTGATTTGCCACCCCTCACCCCCAAGTGCAATGGGAAGATTTAATTTGGGAACACTGAAGATTGAAAGCAAGAAGGATAAACAGTGGTTACTCTCACAGGGGACTTGATAAAGGGATGTTACTTTATATTTCTGAAGATACGAACTCTGGCAATCAGAGCACTAAAAATGTACTTGGATTTTATCCAAATACTTTAATCTTTGAATGTGTGTTGCAATTATAAAGGAGCTCATTGAGTTAATGAAACATACTGTAATGAACTTAGTAATTGCATATTTTTACATCGCGCTCCTCTGTGGAATTGAATCTCAGCTGTGTGCCATGAACTTTGCACAGGTGAAATAAATCCTCTCTTTTGACTCAGGAAATGTTTCCATGATGGTTTAAGATGAGCAGTTATTCCTGCTTTCCTCTTTGCCCTTACCCATTCTTTATGGTGGTCCTGATGCTTGGGTGAGTGGCAAACACATTCAAGGGACTAATCTGGCTGAAAATATGTCTTTGTTTTTGTTTTGTGGGGTTAGTTTTTGCACAGTCCATCTCTCTGAACTGGCCTCCTGGACAAGTGCCAGTGCTGGCACTGGGAAGGAAGAGGCCAGGCTGTGACATTGGGGAAGCAGAGACATCAGATCTGCTGTGGAACTGGACTTTAAATGGCAGAAGGCTTAGGTTTTTGGAGTAGAAAGACTTCCTTTTAGCAGAGAACACAAGGATGGTGGCTCAGGATGATGTATAATTTACAGTATTTTTAACATAAAAGAGTTATGACGATCCATTTTTTTGCTATATAATAAGAGAGAGACATGCACGTTATTATGCAGCAAAGGCATAGTGTCCTTTTGCCTGTTGCTGCCAGCCTCTCCCCATTCTGTAGTTAGCATTTGTAAGTTCTTAGCAGGTAAAATACTTGGCAATAACTCCTGGGTGGAATCAAGAGGGTATTAGATATTTGAGGCACTGTATTTGTTTTTAGGATAGTAGAGAAGAGAATCACACAACAAGTGCTGGTTCATTTTGAATGGGTGTTTTGATAGAAGTTGATTGAGTTGCAGCAGCAACCGGTGACAATTGATGTTCTGCCTCCTGAGAAGGAAACTGCCACGAGTCATCTTGCAGAATAATGTGGCTGGCACGGTTCAGTCCTCAGTGTGCAGACAGTGCTGGTTGCATTGTCTGGATGCATGTATTGTGGGAAGGTTAAGCATTGGGTTCGTTGATTAGCCAATTTGGAAACAGTGAGTGTTTTGCTCATTCTTGGCATAACTATGCATGTTCCCAGAGAGGCTGGAGCAGGAGCTTCAACTGGAGTGTGGAGATGGGGAAACACAGCTGTGCCGTCATCAGCTTTTGACAGTGAGTATTAGCTGTAGCTGTTTGGAGAGTCTTAGAAAACCTTTGTAATTATAGTTACTTATGAGATAGAAGATACTTGGAGAAGCAGATGATGCATACTGCAAAGCTGACTTTTTAATTGAAAACGGCTTTTTACCTGAGCAATGAAGTAAATGTATTTAACATATTTACAAAATTAGCTAGTATTATTCATGAATCAGGTTTCTTTGTTAAAGTATTTCTAAAACAGGAGACAATCATAGCACCTCTCTCTAGCTTTAACTGTAGTGGCTCTCCCTTTTTTTTTCCTTTTTTTTAATAGCCCAACATAATAGCATAAATTAGATTAGGTGGTGTTTTAAGTTTACATGTAGGTTGTAATTTTGGAGCGAACATGTTGCCTGTCCTGCTGTCCCTGCTGAAAGGGAGAGAGACAGTAAGCTTTTCAACTGTTGTCTGCTGCTTAAACGGCATGATTTTCTAGAGCTTATGACTCAAACCAGAAGAAGGATGATGTTTGCATCACTCCTTCCTCTTTCCCTAGGCCACGTGGATTCCAATGTTGAATTAAGTGTGCAGTAAACTCATGGGGTGACCACAAATTGTACCAAGTGCTTGAATGTGATGTATTAGACTGTAACACAAAAGCAATTTACCATAGTTTTCCTGTCAGAAGTGAAGTTTCATCTTGATCTTTAAAAACTTAGTTCAAGTTACGGAAGACTGGGGTCTTTTTTCGAATGAGCGCTCTTGGATGCCAGCTGGGAAGAGTTATGGAGACTGTTGTTCCTAAGTTGTAACCAATGGCTGGTTTTAGTATGCTTAGAGAATCTTGTTATGGCATAGAAGGCAACCTGCTGCAAAAGCAGCTCTCTTTGCTCATTGTGTGCACAGCTGAGTGTAGGAAAGACACAATATTTGAACACACTTGGGCAGGCTAGGACTTCAAGAGTGCTTAGAGTCATCATACCAGTGTACGCACAGAATCACAGAATGGTTGAGGCTGGAAGGGACTACTGGAAGTCATCTTGTCAAACCCCCCTGCTCAAGCAGGGTCATCTGCTACTCATGATTTTGCAATACAGAGATGAGCAAGGGATAGTCTCATGTTAAAATACCCACATTTCCTGTTACCAAGTGTCACATTTAATGCAGTTTACCAAGCTTTACACATGATCCATTGCCCCTGGAAATGGGCTGGGTGAGCAGAGCGTTGACACTGCTGTTAACTTGTAGTCATGTTTCTTCTGAAAGGTTTCTAGCATCCCTCCAAAACACCCTCTGTGTTCTGGTTGTATGAACGCGGAGCTTGCCCTGTTCTTGGGCTCTTTAGTATCTTTTTGCCTGTATTTCACCTTACAGGGATCTTATTGTTAACCTGGCTGGATAATTGAGAAGACTGCTCAGCTATGCAAGCTCTTCCTGATCTAGAGTTACAAACGATGGCCCCAAGGTACGTGTCAGCATTGAAGGGAAGGGTGAGATCAGGTTGGGATGTCCCCAGAACAGTGATTCCAGGCCTGCAGGTACACAGACTGAGCAGTACCCAGAAGAGCAGGGTGGAATTGGTGTTATGGATGGATGTATGCATGGGATGTGACAGTGTCCACGTTTGTTTCCTTAGCCTCTCTGTATTCCTGTTTCCAAAGTGGGTTTAATAATGTCCATTAAAATGCCATGTTAGTCTCAACGACCGATATTGTGCGGAGATACAATCTCCACTAATGCAGAATAGCTCAAGTTATTCCACAAATTTTAGCTATAGATAAGGTCTCTAATATTAACTGTGCCATGCTGGTTTTTTCTTTCCTGGGTGGCCATCACTGTGTCTCCCATTTGCGGTCTTGTTTTGCTGAATGTCCTTCAGAGAGCAGGCACTGGGAAGTCCACAAGTGTTAAGGGCAAATTGTTCTTTCTGAGTATGAGAGTGTGACCTGGAGGAGAGCTAGGAGTCTACAGGGGTGGTTTCAGAGACTGTATAGTACTGAGAAGTCAGGAAAATGGGTGTTTCGACTGTTAGCTGTTTCGATGCACTGATTTCAGTAAGTATAAGAGAAATAGTGCTGGTAGGAACACCTCTGTAGGTGGAGCTGCTTCCTACTGCAAGATTACTGACAGGTCTGGTTTTTTTCTTCTCTTGGTTTTTGTCGTCTTTAAAGAGCGGTGTCAGTGCCTGAAGCAAAAGGCTGGTGTCATCAAAACTTGTGTCCTCATTAGACTCATAAATGGTATCCAGTCTTTCTTTTGCTGTTTCTTTTACTTCTGATAAGCATGATGAGCATCAGGCTGTTTGTTCACTGTGGAGTATCAACATGTCTCTCTTTTTCACGGTACCTTTCTTTGCAGAATGATTTCTTTAGAAAATAATTCTGTTTGTTTCAACTTTCAACATCCTGTCTGTACTGTCAGTTAACTTGGTTGTTTCCTTTGGCATTCACGCATCTCTGTTGCCCTCTCTTCCTCCATTTGACTGCTGACTTCCTGGCTGTACCATTAGTTCCTCTGCATGTGTCATAAGCATTGATAGAGTAAAAAATTCTCTTTGTTTTTTATACTAATGCATCATCTTGCTTCTAGAAGGAAGTTTAGGGTTTCTCCCAACCTTGAGCTTATCTTCTTGCATCTGTTATCTCCTTTGGCATATAGCCAGTCATCATTGTCTTGATTCGGCCTCTGCTGAAGCAAAGCAATAAAAGTGTTATCATCTTGACTCAAGATCCTCTTTTGCATGTCCTTCCTAGCCCCTTGATTTATCTAAATGGCAGGTAAATCCCAAGTACCATAGCCGGATCATGCTAGTGCTAGAAAAGAGGAATTTGACCTTCTGTTATTTCTTTACTCTTAGTTGTATTTTATTCAAAATTGCTTTCCTGAGTCACAGCACTTTTGATGAACTTCCTCTGTTTCTCTTCAACATATTTTCAACCAGCCTCTAATAAACTTACTCCATTTCCAGGCACATTGGACTCCTTTGGAGTGTGCTTAGCTTAAGCATTAAAAAAGCACATAAAAAAAAATTTGCATCCATCCTTTTGAGTTGTAATATTTAGGATTGCTTTATTTTAGTTGTTATTTCACTGTACTAGTTTCCTTTTTCCGTTCTTCTCCCCTCCAGCTTTGTTATTGCTGAAAACTTTTGTTCTATCCTTAAAAACCTTTAAGAACAGAAGCGCTACTGACTGAAATTGAAGCATCATCTTTTTCCCATTACTTCCCTCCTGCCTCTCAGGTTATGTGAGACTACACTGAGAGGTGGTGCTGGTGGGGAAATTGTATTCAGCTGGATTTTAAGGGATATTTTTTCCTGCTTACTTCAGTTTAGAAATATCTGAAGTACAGCCCAATGATGAAAAACAACCCCAAACGAAATGGCAAGTCCTGATAAACTGTGAAAAGTCTAAGTGGATTCTAATGTTTTATTCAGAGCAGTGTTTGATTTTGTTTCTGTACTTGATATCTACCGTGGTCTTTAAATTCCACATGCTAGGCAGGCACTCAGCAGCTTTGAAAAATCATGGGTTTTTTGTAAAACTATATAGACCTTACCTCTTTGATTGCTGGGCTATGATTGGGGTGGTGGTTGTGGTTTTTTGGTGGTTTTTTTTGGGGGGTGGGGGTGATTTTTGTTTTGTTTTTGTTTTAAATTTTATTTATTTATTTATTGTTTCTTGGAATAGTCTTTTGAATACTTGAGTTTGGTACTTTCCTTATCTCTAGTTTGAAGAGCTCTGATATTAGCATCTTTAGTAAACTGAGAATTTTTATCTGACTGGATGGTATATGAGTGTTAATTAAATTGCCGCAAAGGTTCAGATACCTTGAATAGTCAAAACCAAGTTTTTAGTCCTCCCTCTTCTAGTTACACGTCTGTAATTCAGAAGTTCCTTTGTAGAAGGCGTGTGATCTTCCAAGAAGTGGGGGAGTTCAAGTTAAATAAGTACCTGAGTTTTTCTGGTTATGTTTCAGTATGTGCTTTAGAAGCAAGACCAGGCAGCCTACTTGGTTGTATTCTGAGTACATCCAGTCTGTTGTGTTTTCTTCCACCTTTTCTTTTCAAGCCCCCTTTAAGGCCTATTTTTCTCTCTAGTTTTGAAGAGTGCTTTTTTGAGAGTGGGTTTGTCAATGATAGTGAAACCTCAGCCACCCGAAGTGCTTCCTAAGGAGAGGAACAACACAACTGTGAGAAAGGTAAAATACTTGGAATGAAATTGTGAGGAAAGGTTATGGGTATGTGAGAATGAGACAGGTGATGACCACACAAACATTCATTATCTTTCCTGAGCAGCTTTGCCAGTGACAAAAACTGTCCTGTTCTGTACATTTCATACCCCTATTCCTAAAATCTCCTCCAATACTAGGTTTCCAGGTATTTTGGAGGGGAAAAGTGGTGTATTTAAACCTGCAGGGTCCAAAGCTCATTTTTTCATAATGTTGAGTGGTGCATGCCTGGGCTAGTGATGTGTTATTGATCAGATCCTTTGGGTTCAGCATCAAAGAAACGTTCCTGTTGGGAAGCTGATGGACTGCTCTGAACCGTGGAAGTCTGTCGAGTAGGGCCGGGTGTTCCTGCAGTGTTGGTGGCTGCCGCAGAGCAGAGGGTAGCAGCCCCCCTGGGTTGCCTGCTCTCCGAGATCGCCCCCTCTTTTCCATCACTTACTGGAATATAGCTCCTAGCTCCTGTACAACTTTATCTTCCGTTTGTGGCAAAGCATCTGTGGATTTTACTGACGTGGGTCTGCTGGGCCTTTGGCTCCGGTCTAGTTCAGAGGTGAATAGCACCGAACGCGTAACAAAAGGGAAAAAGGCAGCATGAAAGCCTTTTTATGTACACAAAGTGTGTATCCAGCCCCCTGGCTTCTCTGCCCCGTTTTTATTTCTTGCAGAGATGGTAGAGCATGTTTACAGCTCCTTAGACTCGGCTGTTCAGTCATGCAGTTTAACTCCAAAAATAACTCTCTTGGGGGATATTAATCCCACGTTGGATTATCTTTCTAAAATCGTTAATCAGACTTGGTCCCCGAGGGACCTTCCAGCTGAACTTGCCACTTAAGTTTCTGTTTGCCGGGGTGGCGGGATGCGAGCGGAGGAAGCTGATGTGGTTTGACAAGAAGCGGTTACTTACGTAAGGTGCCGAGTGGAGGGACCCCTGTCCCTCTCCTCCCGCTGCGGGTCCCCGCACCACCGGCCAGGGCTCAGCTCCCGGCCGGCTCCCGCTCTGTCCTGCCTTGTCCTGGCCCTCCCCTCCGCGTGCCTTGTTTCGCCTTGAGGAAACGCCATGGGAAAACCTGCCTGCGAGGGGGGGAATCTGTGCCAGCTCCGGGTGATTCCTATATATGCTCCTTGTTGTCCAGGGAGGAGATACACATGCTTTGTTTTGTTTTATTACATTCTGAAATGCACGTGGCGTTCCTTTGGTCGCTTTTTAATCATTAGCTTCCTCACACCAGCTGTTCATGAATTGACCTGGCCTGCAGTTTGAACGTTCCCGCTCTTCTGTGAAAGAAAAAATGGGCTGTTGTAGGTTGCTGTTTCCATATGCCACTAGAACTGCTAGTCACATAACTCCTATTAGCCTTCACTTTTTCTCCTGTCTATAGAGTAAGAATACAGTTTATTTCTTGAGAGATGTGCTCTGATAGCTGTAAGTTATTTAAAGTACTTTGAGATCCTTGTGTGGAAAGTGCCAGGGAATTGCAAAACAAGTTTAAAAAAAAAAAAAAAAAGAAAAAGAAAAAAAGACTTCTACTGAGAACTCATTTCATACATGAATAAAATCCTATTTTCCACGTGCAACACATAGGTAGAAGGGGAAGTTTCAATATGTTTTCCTGACATATGTGCTGATTTAATCCTTCAGAACCAGGCAGGTAAATTGAGAGCTTGCGTGTCTGTGCTGATGCATTTTTGCATTAAATTTAACATGCTTTGATTTCCAACTTGAGTGTTTGTTACTCTGACTTAGCAGACCACTCAAAGCACTGCATAGCATGGCTGAAATGCAGAAATATACTGTATGCGGTAATAACAGTAACTTGCAGAATTTGTACTTTGATAGGCTAATCTGTCATAGTTCTGAAAACCCTATTGATGTAAGAATGTGTACTCAAGTGGTAGGGATGTTTTGGTTGTGGCTTTTTTCCCTCAAATTATAAGATAGTCTGCTGTTTAGCATGAAGGTTGCTTAAAACTCCACCAGGTTACAGCTGCATATATGCATTAGGAAAAATAATGTGAAGTTGCCTTCCTTTTCCTCAGACCCCTCCTCCACTTCATTCACTCCTGCCCGCACATGCATCCTGTTGCCTTCGGATTCTGCCTTGAAAATAAAAGTTGTGAAAATGAGTTGTAAAGTTGCTCTTACATGTCAGTGCTTCTCAGAGAAAAAGGAATTGCACTTGAGAAAGCTCCATAACTAGACCTTTTAGCGACGTCCGTATCCTTTTCACTGCTTGACTGCTTCTGGCATAACAAAAAGCAGTTCAAATCAATTCTAGTTCTTCATTCACATCATGAAAATTGCTTACTAAATTGGAAACTTTTCACACCAGGGATTGTGCCTTCCTTATTTTACTGGGCAGTGTCTAACACACTGCGTACCACTGGAATAAATAGTAGGTAATTTGTAATTGTTAGCACTGTAGATTGCAGAATTTTCATTGCAATCATAATTTTTGATGACAGCTAAACATCTATTTTGGCCTAAAATAATAATAATAATAAAAAAATGTTTCTGGCATTGCCACATAGGTAGAACAAAGCTAAATTATCTTTTGGATCCTGCATTGGATTCATAAGATCATAAACTAAGAAAAAAAAAGTCAGCACGTTTGACTAGGATGTCTGCTCAGAAACAGAAATTTGTAGTGATGGTTTTCTATGCGCTTTTCAGCATTCAGACTACACTGATGTCTCTGAGTTGGTCTTTTCCTGGTGGGAGACGTGGAACTACATCCATTTGTATTAGTTAAGGATCTGTCACTTTGCTTTGTGTTTTGTGACTGTATAAGCATACGTATATTAATAATTATAATTATGTAGGAGATCTGTGCTAGCCTGCATGAAAACCTAGTCATACTGAAATTGTCTTCTGAATGCTGTGGCAGGCTTCTCTTGCACATTGCTTTGGAGTGCAAATGCTTATTTTCCATAGCTGAATTTGATTAACTTTTTCTTAAAACCATTTGCTCTCTTTCTGCATGACTTGTTAAGACAGACCACAACTCACTAAAGCAAAATGGGGGTTAATGCCCATATTTTGTATGTGAGAGTGCAAGTTTTCTCCAAATTTATTGCTGCATGATGTCACTTTGCTTTCGTAGTCATGGCCAGAGGTCATGAATCAACATTTTTTCTCCAACATTCATGGTGAGCTTTGGAGTTAGCTAACCTGCTAGGGGAGGTGTTGGGCTGCGAGTTACCTTCCCTTCGCCTCTCGTGGTGAGAGGTGACAGTGCTCCAAGTTGCTTCCCTGTCTTCCCAGTCAAAAGAAAGTGTGTTTGCCGATGCATTAGGGGGATTCTATGGTTTTTATAGGTCTCCCTTTTCTCTATATAGATATGTGGCCTACAAATGATTTTTTTTTTTTTTTTTTAATGAAACCTGTAGAAGAAACATGATGGGGGGGAAAATAAAACTGTTGTTGAAAATAAAGGTTTACTCATCTGAAGCTATCCTCAGTCAAGTTTGTCTGGCAGGAGCTGCTGCTCTTTTTGTGTTGCGGCCAGTAAACTTAGGCTCTGGCTGAGGCTTCCAGCATCCCTCCTGCCAGGGATGCGGGACCGTGCCAGGGAACGCAGGGAGAAGCCTGTCAGTCAGGCACGGGGTCAGCCAGCTCCGCTTAAGCGCTGCGGGTGGTTTAATACCAAAACGACACCAGGCTGAGACTACTTCTGAGGCTGTGCTGCTGAGGAGGTGGGAAATGCCGTCACTGTGAGTGTGGGAGCAAAAAGGCACCAAAGGTCTCGGTTTCATTTGACTGTCGAGGTGGATCAACAGCTCGTTGCTGCCAACAAGTCTTGCTTCTTCTCCCCCCTCCTCCTCCGTCCATGTTGTACCACCTCTGGGAAGCTGTTTGACTTGAACGTGGTAAAAACCAGATGACTGAAAATACTTTTTTTGCTGGTTGGTCGAGTCAGTGCGCTGCCTAGCAAGGGGCGGGCTCGTGGGAGATGCAAGTGGGGGAGCGTGAGGTGTCAGGGGAGAAATGGCGGGGACTTTGCATCTGCTCAGGCTCTGTGGGGGGGAAAAACCAGCCAAAAGTGAATGTCTGACTATTCTTTATGACCAGCGAGCCATTTGCATGCTTTAATTGTGTTTATTCCCCGTCCCTGTAACATCTACCAAATGTAGACAGTATCACTGTGTTTCTTAATCACGTTGTTTAGTCTTTCAAGGTGCTTCCTGCAATCCAGTCTTATTTATAGGCCGTCCATTGTCTTATTTACTGCCCTGCGCTTTGCTTTGTGGTGATGTGCGATCCTGTTGGCATCAGAACTGCCATCATTGGAAATAAATTGCTGGAGTGTTAAAGTTCGTAAGTTGTTTTATAGTACGTGTTGAGAACGTTATGTAGAATGCGGCAGGGCTTGCACACACGGAGGACTGAGCCTTGTCAGAGTAGACCAGAGGACACACAAGAAAAAAGGAAAGGCAGAGCCATACACATGAAGGCTGGACGCGCTCCCACTTACAAGTACTGTGAGACGAAGGTATGAAATTTCTTGACAAAGGGATGGTTTCGTGATTTTGTTCACGCTGATCTGAGTTCAGGCTTCTGCTGCAATTGGAGAAGGGTTGTTAGACTGGGTTGGTTGAAGCAGCAGCTGATGGTGGTCAGAGCCTTTTTTTCCTGTACCTGTTTGTGGCTTTTGGACGTCTGGTATATTCTGTCAGCTCATCTCTTGCCTTGGCTCTTTCAAAGGGTATATGTGCAAGCGTGTGTCCGTGCTTTCACCACTTCCTTCTCTTTTCTGCTAAGAAGAAGTGGGACTGCACCCCTGGGGATTTCTACAGCTTCTCTCATTTTGTCATACATGGTGGCATTTTGCCGGGTCTCGGCACAGCGCGCGGGAAACGCCGCGGTCGGCGGGGAGGACTTGGCAAAGCAAGCAGGGCGCTCGCAGCCTGCAGGGAGGGTGCACGGGTGGCCGTGGCCGAGAACTGCAGAGCTTTGCTACTTCGGTGGCAGTCCTGCTACCGCCGAGCTGGGAGAGGGGTGCGGAAGGTTTGTTTGCAAGCTCGGGAAGGCACTACACCCGCTTCGAAAACGTTTGCTGGTACTGTGAGGTTACAAACTTGGAGCCAAAAGCGACAGAACTTACATTCTGCAGAACCTGAGGATTTGGTTCTTCCCCTTTCCTTCCCCAAAATTCACAGCCTGCGCTGTTTGACATGAGAGCCTATTGATATTCATGTTCTTGCAGAACTGTGACGTTTTCTGTAGCTGATTATATCACTGTTAATGTATACTATATCCTTGAGTATTCACGTGTCTGAGATGTACCATAAAGAAGTATTTATGTATGTGTATCTCTGGATCCGTTAGGTGAGGATATGTGTATGTGTGTGTGTATGTATATGTGGAAACTGCTGTGTGTTCTGCCTTCTTCCTGACATCCTGGTTGCTATAGTGCAGTGATCTATTTGTGAACACCCAGAAGATCATTGCTATAGTTAAAAGAAACAGTATTTCCTGGCCATAACTTCCTGGGCAATCTCTTCTCCTGGAGCGCCAGCTTTAACCGATTCGGTCACGTTCCCTGGGACTCCAGGAGTGACACTGTAACAGGAGCTTGCACTAGTTTGTCGCTTTTCCCCACCGGCATATTTAATAATATTTAAAAATAGTTTCTCTATTTAAATCTAATGCATGCCTATTATTCACCGTACATTTCAGTGCTTCAGCCATCTTTCTAACAGACTGTCGAGCTGTGCAGCATGTTGTGGCGTTGTGTCCTATGTTTGCTTCTGTAATATGTGCCATCCTTCTGCTCTTGCACATACATACACACGTACGTTTCCATCCACCTGCCCAGCCAGGCAAAATGTAGGAGCCGAAGCGGCAGCGCTGGAGTTCTGTCTGAACTGCTATATTATTATTCTTTTTTTTTTTTTTTTTTCCCCTTTCTCCCTGCAGGTGTGAATGAGAGAGACTCTCTGCAGTATTTAGTGTCCAGTTGTACTGGCTCCGAAGAACAGCAGCGTCGCAATGCCCCCTCCTGCTGATATAGTGAAGGTGGCGATCGAATGGCCAGGTGCCTTCCCCAAGTTAATGGAAATAGACCAAGTAAGTGCCTGTGTACGTGTGCTCCGGCCGGCCCTGGGCATAAATAAGTTCTCTGCGCGCGCGTGTCTCTGCCTTTATGTTTACTTAGATGCACACGTATGTTTCTGTGAGTGCATGTGTGGTAGAAGGTGTTTTTTGTAAGGGGTGTAACCCTTTTCCTCTCTTACTGCTTAATGTTTTTGATGTGTTTAGCTGGTTTGGTTTTTATTTTGTTTGCTTTTTCTTTTTAAACAGCTGCTTAAATAAGGCATTTACTGCTTGTGTGACCCACTTAACACTTTCGTGCCTTAGTTTGTTCAACTGTAAAATTGTGGTAATGTTGTTACCTCTGGGTGGAAGGTCTTCAAATTTTTAGTCAGTGCTTTGCATTTGGAGTAGGATCATGCTGAATGACTGCAGCAAGTGCAGATTTTGGAACTTAAGTAGTGAGCAAGAGGATCTTTACCGTTCCATACAGGAATCTCGGGGGTTGTCCTGTTTAACTGGTTATTGCTAGTGCAATGGCCTTATGGACTGATTGCAGGCAGTGTATGGAAGCTAAAAAATTCCAAATTATGAATTAAAGACTCTTTGTAGGAAATTTGGGGGGGAGGGGTTGGGGGGAAACAAACCAAATCAAGTTATACAAGTGCTGTGTTTTATGTTCTGGACTTCTCTGAGATTGTTTTTGTGGCACATGTATTAATATTAAAAGGAACTTCTTTAATATTTAACAGCTTACCCATAACATTTTGAAGTCATACAGCATGTTACCTGTTTAGAATAATTATTATTTCTGTAAATAGTATTCAGAGTAAAGGAAGACATTTCATAATGTGCTTTAGACCCCAGTGTATCTGGGGACTAAGTACATTATAAAGTTCTATTGGAGAGGAGGAAATTTGAATTCATGCTGAAAATGTTTTACTGAAATGAGATCCTAATTTCTTCATGCAGTGCCATCAGTTTCACTTCTAGTTAACCCTTATGTGGCATATGCCTGGGAAATTCCTCTGTGAACTTCGGAGAAACATGGACCTAGAGGGTGGCTGGAATAACAGCACTGTGATTTCTAGGCACCGTGAAAGCCCCTTGAGAGCAAAGGGGAGCTCCCAACGGTTAGCACTTTGTAGTTTGATTTCCAGACCTGCCAGCCTTTTCTATTTTCATTTGCTGAAATTTTTCAGTAAGCATCTATCTACGGATACAAATCTCTTGCCTTCTGGAGTGAAGAATGTTTTACTTTTTTCTTCTTATATAACCAACGGCAGGCACTGTGCACACTGTGTTCAGGGAAAGATGCATGTTAGTCATGATGAACAACAGCTTTTTGCTACCAAGTACAGTGGGGACAAAACTGAACAAATATTATGCAGTGTCCTTCCAAGCAGCAGTAAAATAATACCGAAATGATTTTTTTTTTTTTTTTAAATTTACAAAACGGCTTAAAGTAACTCTTAAAAAAACCCCCATACCTTATCTGAAATATTAGCTTACTGTCCTGGAACCTTGTTTTTACCTTTATTACATAAGGTTTAGAGGGGACAAGAAGGAACAGTGCTGACTTACGTTGGGTAGAACTCTTTCAACCCAGCCTGCCAAGTTGTCTGCAAGCTTCCTCATGCCACTTTATGGGGAGGAGGAGGAATAAGAGGGAAAACAAGGTTGAAAGAGAGAGGGTAACAGCAGCCTGCTCCTGATGCAGGGGGAAACAGGGGAATGAAGTTTGAGGGTCTCATTCCTCACTTTTCTGACATGGCAGATAGAGGTGTGGCGACAAGAAATGAAGACGGGAAAGAAACATCCCTTCCTAATACCCATACTCACAAAGCTGCACATTAGCTTTTCTCAGGGGTGGGAGCAATGTGGGAATGAGCCCTGAAAACATTCAGGGTGATGCATGCTTTTAAACACACAGCTCTGCCTTTGGTTCACTTGATGCTAACTTTTCCCCAATCTGTTTCCTTTAAAACATCTATTTAGTTGAAGAGCTGTAGTGGAGGAGATGATTCATACCTCAGATGGCTAGCTGTCAGAGATGATAAAGGGGAGGAGGGAAAAGGAAGGCAGAAAAGAGAAATGACTTGCCCATTGACCAGACATTGCAGTCAGTGCCTGTCTCCCGGGTGGGATCTGCTCATTCAAGCACCATTTGACACATATTCAGAAAATCCTAAAAACTTTGCCTTACCCATTTACTCCCTCTCTGATCCCTTACCAGCAAGAAAAATAGTATTTAAAAGAACAACACTGTATTATTGGTTTAAAAAGAACAACAAAATACCTCACTGTAGCATGACACAAGTTCTTTATCTTTCAGGACACCGAGGCTATTCCAAATACTGAAGTACAAATATGTAAGAGATCAGAGGCAAATCTGGATTTTTTTTTTATTATTATTTTTTTTTTTAGGTTATTTATTGTATACGCTTGGTAGCATTTATTTACATTCAGTTGCACAGTATCCTAATTCACCTGCTGTGTATATGCATATTTTGCTTTGCAATGAAGAGAATAAAATACTTTCAAAATGAGGAAATGTCATTGTGAAACCACAGTGATTGACAGTGGTGTACTGGAAGGTGTTGGGCCTCAGAAGAGCTCATGAGTATTTTTTCCACCAAATGTTATTAAACTTTGCATTAAAAACCTCCCCTTCAGGCATGTGACTTCTGACAACCTGGACTTCATGAGGCACAGAGCTTTTTCTAGTTGATGCTTCCCACTACGTTTCTGTAGGTTTGTCAGCATGGGTTCATCAATGACGATTTTAACTTTAATCACAGAAAATGAGTCTCACTGAGTTAGAGAGACTCTTTGCCTGCACAATTAATATATAATTAGGTGTTTTTCAGAACCAGCCTGTGTGCCTAACCTTTCTTCTCATTCATTGAAAGGTACTGTTTGATGTCAGGGTTTTACAACTGCTTTTTTCCTGGAAAGTTGCTTTAAACAAGGAGGGCAAAACTGCATATTATTTATGGCCCTCTCTCTTAGAAGGTGGAGACTAATTATGTTGCAGTAAACTTAGCAACTGGCTGATGCCTCTATGCGTTAAAGCTGATTTTAAAGCACGTGCAAGCTAATGTACTTTTCTGTTTTCTCCTTGAGAGATGGACTTGACTGAATTTGGTTACTCTTTTCCAGAATAATTGTTTTTTTTTTCATTTGGGTTTCCCCCCAATTCCATCACTTTCCTCAATTATAAATTTGAAAAGTAACTTCCAAACTCTTCCTCCCTTCAGAAATCCCTACTGGCTAGATTAGTACTGTGGTCAAAATTAATTTTTAATGAAAAGATTTGATTATGACTTTAAGAGCTGGGTTGATCTTCTACTTTTAAATCTTCCTGTCATGTAAGGGGAGGAATGGAAATGGGTTGGCGTCTAAATTTGCATTGTGATCTTTTTGTGGGTCTTTTGTGGATCTTTAGGGGTGTGATCTGGGAAAGAAATGAATGGTAGACGCTGACTGCCTGTTGCCGCCTTCTCCCAAGATGGCAGATCTTAAGAGTAGGGCTGCACGGGCTCTGTACAGGTGAACCAGGATGCTGGCTACTCTAGCCTATCTTCTGCTTATTTGTCCCAGAAATAGCCATTTCGTAAGATGATATTTCTTGAGTTCAGATGGAAGTTTGCATGCTTTAATTTGTGCCCATTATATGGAACTTATTCTCAACTTCTGGGTCTTTTTTACATCACAAATTATTTTAGGTAAGCCAGTGCTGGTTTTGGGTTACTTGGCTACTTTGTTTTGTGGATTTACAGCTTCACTGTTCTGCTGCAGGGGAAGCGGCTTTCAGGAGAGGCACAAGATGAATATTTGGGGACAATAAGTATTTTAGCTTATCCCGTTCAAATCCACTCTCCTGTGTTAACACAAATTGTACTAAAACCAGATTTCTCTAAACTCGGGGATGCACTTTCTCACCATTGGGGGTAAACACTGTGCCTACAGAAGGGAATGGTTTGTAATTAAACTTAGCCATACAGTCTCTTACTCCAGGTTTGCTTTTATCTATGAGATCATGAAATATAGATTGAATTAACTGATGTGAATCTCTACATTAGCCAAAAAAAAGGAAGAGGAAAAAAAAAAAAGCTGTATTTTCTTTTCAAAGCACAAATCTAGTACAGTGGGCAAAACTTACAGGAGCATTGTCAAATGACGATTTTATGTTAATACAGTGCAGTGCAGCACATGGGAGGAACCACAGGCTGCTTTACATTAATGCTTTCTCGAAGGTTTAGATTTAGTCAGCAAATTTATCTTTTAAGAGTGTCTTTCAAGTTGTCTCTTCTCTTCTGCCACTGTATCCTATAAATGTCATTTTAATTGCTTTTTTTTTCTTCAGAGAAGTCATTGTACTTCACTGCATATTAAAAGGAAACCAGTGAGACTTTTTTTTTTTTTTAAAGGGAACTTTCAAATCGTTTTGGGTTTCAGACCTAAGTCTGGACCCTTGGGGATTGTTAATTGATTTAGTGCAGTGTTTCTCAGACTGTGGGCAGAAATGTAGTTCAAAAGGGATTGTGAAATGCTTAATTAGAAAAAAGAAAGTAGCACATCGCTTCTGCCATGTGTGTGGACTAAGAATAGCTGTAGTTTCTGCAAGTGCTGTCACTAGTAATAGCAGTATACTGATACAATCCTAACATCACAAGTCTAAACGTATGCAATATTAGTGAGCACTGGAATCGTTCGAGTGGTGAAGAAGAAAGGGATATTGATGTCTCTCTGTACCAGGTGCTGTACCATGAAGTATCACTCCATGAGCTTAGTTCTGGCTCCAGACTCAGACTCCCTCAAAATCAAGGGGTTTAGTGCTAAGGGGATGAAGGAAGAGCGAGGCTCTTACCTCCTTCCCACAAACCTGCAAAATTATATGAACTCTTATCCAAAAAGTGTAATAGTACTGCAGTAGCTGAAGCTACTAATGCTTTTTGGTATGAATATTGTGAAGATTTCCAATGTTATCGCACATTGCGAGTTTAAAGTAGTTAAGGGAAATGTCAGTGCCTTTAACAGCTGACAAGATCTCAGTTTCTTGAAGACAGAGGACTAGGAAGCAGCTTGGGTGGGGAATAAATCTTACACTGACTTATAAAAGTGTTCCCTGCCTGGACTTGCCAGCAGCAGCTCCTTTCTGTCAGGTCAGAAAAGGGAGTTAGTGCTTGAGGCCGGCAACTGCAGCTCTATCTCAGCTGTTCTGAAGGCAGGACCTTGGTGGCTGCTGATGGGAAACTTACCCAAAGATAGATGAGCCAAAAGGTGGCTGCCTTTTCAAAAAAGATTGAAAAACACTTGGCTAGCTTAAGCCAGTTTGCTAAAGGTAGGGCTTTCAGGTGTTAAACAGACGGTAACAATAATTCGATGAGTTTTATTGCTCCTTGTAGCTGTCAGTATTTCAGCTTCACAAAACCGAAGATGAAACTGTTCAAAAAGCAGATACTAACCAGCGTATAAACATAGTGAAAATATTTAACATTTTTATAATCCTTCCAGTTTTGTTACCATCAGGGATTATTAATAGAACTGGTAAGAAAATCATATCCAGTAATTTAATGTGCCATTTCCTTTGTTGCCCTAATGAAAGGTCTCAATTTTTTAACAGTGCTTTGTTAACGTGATGAACCAATCATTGTTAATTACAATGGGTGTTGAAAAATATGATTTCTTTTCTTATAGGACTGTGGGGTTGGAGTAGTCATCATTAGAGCTCCGGTTCTTTGCTGTGGTGGCAGCCAGCCATCCTGGATAAAAGGCCAATGTTATCATCACATGTTACGTTTTATTAGTCTGGCTTGTCCAAGGCCACATTCCCACTGGTTGGTTGGAGTCTTTCAAGACTGCAAACTGAAGTCCCATGGTGCGTGACAGGGACCTTGTCACTGAAAAATATGTTAAAATTGTCTTACGCTGTTGAATACAGAGACAGCGGCAAAGCTTACTAGATTGAAGAGGCCCTAGCTGTGAGGAAGGGTTAGAAATTGTAAAGGAAATGGGGGTGAAAAAAGAAATAGAAATATTTAGTGAGTTACAGTCTAATGGATGCTGTTTATGCTTTCTACTTGGTGCTGTCTTCTACGTTAGGAAACATTAGTTAAATGCAGGAGATAAATATTTTTTCTAGAAGTGGAAATAGAGCCAGGAGACACTTGAGGCCCTGCAGAAATAGTGCCCCAGCATTCCTGATCTCCAGCGTAAAGGATGTTCAGGAAATAATATTTTAGGAAAGAGATGGAACACTTTATTAATTCTCTCCTTGTTTTTTGTTTTTTGGGGGTTTTTAATTTTTTTTTTTCTGGCTCTGATTTTGTTAGTCCCATAGTGCTAGCCAGAACCTCCCCGTTGGAGCTTGAATTTTGCTGCCTGCAACTAATGGCCTTTTCAAGATGAAGGCTGCACATAATTGTAAGATTGTTGCATCTGCAAAATTTTTTCAGAAACAGCAGGAGTCTTATCTCTTAAAAGTTAATTCTGCCATATTTAAAGGAAATGTTTAATGATGAGATTCCTGGAGTTACGCACCAATGAATAAATTACAAGGTACTTCATTCACATTCTGGCCAGCTGGAGTATCCAGGCACACTTTATGATTCAATTATATTCTCCTTATAGCACTCCAGGTTTGTAGTACAAAAGAGAGTAATACTAAAAAATCCCACAGTATAAATTTTTTGTGCCTTCACATAGAGACTTTTCTACCCTGGTAGGCCAGCAGTGTGTCAGTCACGAGCTGTGGGTTTGAGGTTTCTTCATTCAGTTTTCAAAAGTATGCTCACCTAATAAAGTGGTTGTGTGAAGAGCCACATCTTAAAGCCCCACTTTGTATTTTAATCTGTATTTTAACTATATTTTAAATATGTGGTGTGAGTATGTTGCATGCAAGCATGCTGTAATCCACAGCTGTAGGTCCTTAGGTGTTTTATAACTCTTCAGTACTCTTGACTGGGAGTTTTTGGCGTCCCTGTTTGCGAAGTACTTGAGGAAACAGGGAATGTTATGGCTTGTTAGGACATTAAATGTGGAGCAAGATGTTTCTGTAAAATTCTGTTGGTGTTTTTTTGTTTGTTTGTTTTAAATAATGTTATGTTTCACTGCTTCCTTGTTGTACAGTCACTTTAACATCCTAAACATGTGAGCTGTGGAGCAATGCTTAGATCTGGTGAAATGCAGATTTAGGAGTGAGGATGTCTTTGGAGGAGAGAAGGGGGTAACTGAGGAAACTGCAGCTGAGAGTGAAGGGGAAGAGGACATGAACGCCCGGGTTTCCCCAAGTCTTGTGTGCTCTGCAGAACCCCTACTGCTATATTTATACCAAAGTGTTTCTACTGATGCGTTAGAACTACCACGTTAAGGGCTGTGAACTGAGCCAATAAAAGCTCTCTCCTGTCAGCAGGCTGCACTTGTTGAGGGTTTTGCCTGTCGGCTCTGGGATGCGAATGTTTTCTGCCTTGGGTTGTGTTGCTGCACCAACAGAACCGTGTGGTGTTGACCTGGCCTTGGCTGGGTTTTATGGTCTCTGTTACTGCAGTGTTGTGGTGTCCCTCTTCTTCAGGTATTCACTCCCCCTGGTGCTCCCCTGAGTTAGGGAAATCCTCTTCTCTCCATCTTTTACAGATGCCCGATGCCTATTTAACAAGTCTGGTCTCACTAATACTCCATTGTAGTCCATGGAGAGAGTTGATTCCGAAAGTGGTTCAGAGTAGGTCGAGGAGGCTGAAACCCAAACCTCTCCAGTACCTCCTCCTTACACTAGAAGACCTTGCCTCTTCCATCATGAGAAACCAGTGGTGAAGTAGTGAATCAAGGACTGTGTATGACAGTAACAGATGAAGCCTCCACTGATTCTGAAAAGAGGTGTTTTTCTGTTTTTTAATAGCCATAAAAATGACTTCTGCACTGAAAGATTTGTTAGTAGAATGGTAGCATTAATTATAGACAGAATGGTGTATTTACTGGCTTGAGATTCTGTTTTTTGACAGATGCACAGATCAGCTGAGTATTTTCCACTAACAGATGTGCTGCATCTGCTGTTTTTCTGTGATAGGCTTAATGACAGCAAGGGTTAAGGGTTTTCTTGTTACTTCTGTGATTAAAAGGTATCAGCCAGGGAAAGTGATATCCCAATAATTGTCCAAAAAAAACCCCAAAACCAAAACTCCAACCAAAAAACCACCACCAAAAAAAACCAACCAGAAAAAGCAAAAGCAATGAATCTCTGTTAGTCATTTGAAAAGGAAAGATATTCAACCTTGGCCTAAATGAAACCTATCTACAATTCCCTGGTATAGCACAATCAAAGTATATCTGAACTGTACATACAACACAGGTTTCTACCCAGATTTAGGCTTCTGGCCTCTTTACCGTTCACACATACACACACACTTGCTATTTGATTTGGAAGCGCTTTAAACCCAGATTAGTGTACTGGTGGCTTGAACTGGACCTAGGGCTTGGTCAGCACTGGTGTATTGAACGTTCTTAGCTTTCTTTTGCTCATCTCACGATTTCCCTGGAACAAAACAGTGGCCTGGACTCACCCAGCCTACACTCTTGCATGCCTGTACTTAGTGCTTCCTGCTGACTGGTTACCTCTGTGGGGACCCCAATGTGTAGGGAAGAAAGGATGAAACTGGTGAGGAAATCAGAACGGGAAATCTCAGTTTGTGTTCTGCAAGTTACTTTGGAAGTGCTACAAAATACTGCGCAAGCAGCATGGGCAGGCACTCAAGAAGACTAAGTTAGGGATCCGTACCTGGAGACATGACCAGAGACATATGCAGTTGAGCACAGAAGTGGTGAGTAGGTATTACTGCGGGGTGGGTGTCATTAGGGCTACACTTAGCCAGCATCTCAGACACCTGTACTGACTAGTCAATGCAGGTAGAGCTTTACTGGGTGTGTAAATTCATGTCAGCTCTAGTGCTGCCTATGTTTGGTGTCAATGGCAGGATTCTCCCCCTGTGTGCAGATCAGTAAGTTGCAAGGCCATAATGCCCCATTGTCATTTCCCACTGGATTTCAGATATCAATTTAATACCTTACCCTAGGAAAATACTTTTATATTAACCGATGTGTTCAGCGCAGATGGCTGTGATATGTTAGCTGAAGGAGTTATCTCCTATAGGGAGCATAAGATTTGCTTTGATCTGTGTTATTTCATGCATTAAAGCTACAGCTTGATCTTCTTAGAGCTTTAAATGAGCATCTCAGCATGTGTAAAAGCACACTTCAATTTTACTAGTGTAGGGGAGGACATGGAGGCAAAAAACCAAACCTAAAATGCACTAGCACAAAGTACTCATTTTGATGAAGGAAAATCTTTGAAATATTTTTGGACTGTCTGATTGTAAGGAATTCTTTGAAGTACATTGACTAACAAGGTGAATTTGACTTTTCAGAACTGTAAATGCAGCACAGATACAATGTAAATTTCCATAAATGAAGATTCAAATAACAAAAACATCAAGTCCATTCTCTTTGACATCAGGCAAATATTTACAGCCAGGCGAAAAAAAAAAAAAAAAGAAAAGGTGTTTTTGAATGGCTTGCTGAGTGGATTTACTCTGCAGAGAACCATCTTTCATGGTTCATGAAAAAAAATACAATAGCTCACTTTTGTCTTCTAGTGCTGCTACATTCCTACACGCACAGTGAACAGTCGTGTCCTGTCACTGTTGCGTAAGCATAGATACTTCTATATTGGATATTAGGAAAAATTTCTTCACAGAAAGGGTTATCAAGCATTGGAACAGGCTGCCCAGGGAAGTAGTGGAATCACCATCCCTGGAGGTATTTAAAAGATGGGTAGATGTGGTGCTGAGGGACGTGGTGTAGTGGTGGTTTTGGCAGTGTTAAGATGATGGTTGGACTCGCTGATCTTAAAGGTCCCTTCCAACCTAGACGATTCTACGATTCTGTGTCTTAGAGCCTTCAGCAGCAGGACTGTGAAGGGATTCTGGACACGGCTGTGAGCTGGCTGGGAAGGGGCTGCGGGAGCGGATCACTCGCCCGCCTGTCACTCCCGCAGCAAATAAGTGTTTTGTTGGTGCGGAAGCCTGGCCGCGCGCAGGCAGGGTGGCCGGAGTGCTGCCGCTGCCCGCTCGGCGTGCTGCCTGCCAGAGCCTTCCCGCAGCCCACGCTGACCCGGATTGCGCAGAGGGAGTCGTGGCAGCCCTCCCCTGCTCTCAGCGACATCCCGCTTGCAGCTGTGAACAGGGTGCTGGTGACAATTTATCTCCTTGGTAGGGAAGGGGAAAGAATTTTCTCTGGAGACTTATGTGTAGGGGGAGTGCAGCCTAAGGGATGATTAGGAGCAGCAGCTTCTTAGGATTGCAGTGGTATTTATTTTACATTTATTAATTTGCAAAGCTCACTGTAGTGCTATCAAATTACTAATTGCAAACTTTCTATCCCAGGAGAGTTTCACTTTTTTTCGTCCTGTTACTGATAACCGAGTTGTACTTAGTCACTTCAGTATTGTAGCAATAGTACCACAGGAGGACAAAGCAGTGCTGTGAAAGGCTGGCTGTATTAATAATTTTTATTATTGAAGATCCATTTTGTTTTTCTTTGACTGTCCCTTACAGGTTCTAGTTGATTCATTGCTTGGGGTTTTTTTTTTTTTGTGTCTAAGTTTTTCATTTCAAATAACATCACATAATAATGCAAAGGTTGTATAGAATAGGAAAAGGGGGAGGGAGATGAGTAGGACTGAGAAAGGACATGAAAGCTGATGGTATAGAGGACTTAGAAGTACGAAAATAATGATTTGGAAAGTAACTGTATACAACCTTCCCAGTGTTTGTTATTGCCAGGTGGGGTTGTTAGTGTCTTTTTGTCATAGTTTCCAATGGGAAGGTATAGTTGCTATGGGAAATAAGGGGAAGGAGAGGCAGTTACTGTTTTTGTTCTCCATTGTATTCAGTCTGTTAGCTGATGTCAATTAACTTTGTTAAAGGAATTAATCTCCCAGACAAAAATTTTGTGAAAATAGGGAAATACAGGAGCGGGACCCGCAGTGGCGTCCTGAGGAGAGAAGGGGAGGCGGCGTGCAGAGCTGTGCACTCTGCTCGGCAGCAGCTCACCTGCAGGCTGGCATGTGTGTGCTGGATATGGGAAACCAGCGTTATCCTGATCTATTCAAACCTGTGCTCCTCCCTCTTCCCTCTATCCCTCCTGGAAAATGAGGTTTTATTTTTGGGGGGAAGGATAGAGGGAAGAGAGCAATTGGAAGCAGGGATTGCTTTCACAGGATTGCAGAAGCTGCAGAACCCCTGGGGGAGGAGGACAGCAGGTCAAAGCAGCCACACATAAATGACACAGTAATCCAGACACAGGAACTGATCAGGCTAAAAAATTGCTGGGAAGAAAACGCTCTTTTTCTTTCTCGTGTGATCTGCCTGATGTGCTTCACAGCCTGGCTATGACTACGCAAACAGCTGAACCAGCACAATGGGGGAGAAGCTGCTGTGGAGAAGGGACATGTTGGCTGCCGCAGCAGGGAGCAGTTTCGCACTTCTTGCCTTTTCTGCCATGTGCCAGTATTTGCTAGTCATTTAGGCACATAGCAAGTCAGATGAGGCTATCCAGATGAAAACTATTTCTTTCCTTTGTCTTGGGCCAATTTTTAGTTTGGTCAAGTACCCTGATGTGGCTCATCATGTGAAAATCGTAATGGTAGTGAAAGAGGAAAGATGGAAACCAAGGACTGAGAGGGTACGGCAAGGGGGATAGGATCCTTTCAGCAGATCCTTTCATTCATGTTTGATTTAAATGATCTAGTGTTACACTTTGCTCTGTTTATAAACTGGCTTAGTTGACTTAGCTGTTGAAATAACAAATCCTTCCCTGAATGGGAGCTGATGAGGGATTCCCGTCTCTGGTTTTCTGTCTATGTAATGATGCAGCTCAGAAAACAAATCCAAGAGAAAAATAATTCTCCCTCCCCATCATGTACCCTGCTACTGAGTTAATTTCTAGCCTAATCAGTTTTCCATAAATACTAAAGGGAGTCTACTTCTTTTGGCAACAGTGTTGGTTTATGGGTACAGTGGGTTTTTTGGTTTATGTTTGTTTTGTTTGCTTTTTAAGAATTCAGTGAACTAAGTAAGTAGAGAGGAGGCTCCTATGCTGTTTAGGTGATTTGGGGAATTTTCATGAAGCAACAGATCTGTGTGACATTGTGTGGTCAACCAGTATTGGAGAAAAAAAGGCTCGGTAGTCACCCAAAAGTGAAATTTGCTCTGTTTCTTTTTGCCATGCAAATTCATGTATGTTTTGGGTTATAAAGATGCAGTTTCTTTTAGCCAGCAACCTTCTAAAAACACTTATGTGTGCACCCTGTGTTTATGACAACGTTCAGAGCGTTGCAACATCACCAGACTAGACTGTTCCTTCTATTTTGGGACCCAAAGCAACAGAGCTGTTTTCAGTCAGACCAAATGCTCGTGCTTGCATCTGTAGAGAATAAAGCAGAACTGATACATCTGGGATCTTAACACCTTCCAGCTGGTGTTTTATCAGAGGGGAACCTGCATATGTGTACTTAGGAGCGAGGATTACTGTCATCACATGATCGTATCTGAAAGGGACAAAAGGAGGTTTAAAAATATTGAATGTTGTCTTGCTTCAGATGTCATTCCTGGAAAATGCTCATGTTGATATCTAAATCTTCTGTTTCTGTTGGGTAATGAGATGCACTGTACACAAAAGACCCTTTGATTTCTCAGTTGAGAAGCTGAGTTGATGCTGTATGGGCTAATGTTGACAAAAAGGGCTGATAATGTCATCATGCATATGTGTAGAATTGCTGTCTTTATAGATTATCAGACCAAAACAGTAAGAAAATTTTTGAGTCCTATCAAGCTTGATGTTAAACAAAAAATGAAATACTATTAACTTGTTTTGTTCTTTGCAGTCAGTGGTTTTGGAATCATATTTTAAGAGCTCAGGGCTGTTCCAATTCAGTGATTTTTTTATTTTATTTTTTTTCTCTTTCTTTCTTTTTCCCTTAACCAGAAAAAGCCACTGTCCTCAATAATAAAAGAAGTCTGTGATGGGTAAGTTCTGCCATATAGTACATACTATACACTATACTTTTTGAGTTATTAAACCAACCAGGAGATAATTTTTTCTGAAGAAAATCTAGATATCCTGTAGGACTAGTCATTAGTTTCTTAAGTCTTGTAATTGTTTTTATCTTCAGATTTTTAATTTGCAATGTATTTTGAACCAATTGCTTGCAAGATGAGGTTCCTAACAAAGCAGCTCCATCCTGTGGGTGACTATCATTTACACTGTTGCCTTTCTGCAGAGAGATGCGTTTTACCCACTCGCTTTATGCTTGTGGTCCCTGCAGTTCATGGGTTAAGGTACTAAAGCACTGGCTGTGGCTTTGATTTTTGAGCACTGGGTCTAGTGGCTACTGTAAGCTCGTCCAGTTGATGTGACTGCTCACATGCAACTGAAATGTTAATCACAAGTCCTGCAATATGAACTAATAATTGGCTAAGAGAGTTATCTTGCTTTAGTTTTAATATGTTAATATTTGGGGACAAAAATACTGTTTTAAGCAATTGCTACCACACAGGAGAAACTAGTTTATATTCATCAAATTGCTGCTGAGTTAAAAAGGTGGTATTTTATGCGTAATATAATATATCAACTTAATACTATATGTGCTGGAGATTGTATAAGCTAGCGTAAAATCCTGGTACTGTAAATTTTTTTTGTTCTGTTTTAGTGATTTAGTGGTCTTGCTTACTGCAAGCAAAAATTATGCCTGCTATTTTTTATAGATCTGGAATGAATCTCAGATCATTATCAACTTTTGGAGCACTGAAGTGTCACTGTACCAACATAGTAGTTTCTCTTCCTTATCCCCTTGCCCTTCTTTTTGTCTTTGCCTTGGAAGGAAGGTATTTGTGATGTGATTTCTCGACCATGATCAAGTTTAGGGCTTTGTTTCAGATACGCAAAGAGAAAATCTTATTTATAGACTGTATTCGTATTGAAGTTTTCCCTTTGTAAGCATACTTTTAAACTTTGGAACTTGTCATTGAAAGCTATGGAAAAGTATGAGAAATACATGGGAATGACAGGCACTTGTTTGTTCGTAGTAAAATTATGTAAAGGGTACTTTTTGAGGTTTTTAAGATTCCATTTTGTGATTAATTTATTTTCATATTTCTAAGGTGGTCTCTTGCAAATCATGATCAATTTGCACTGCAGCATGCTGATAGTTCCAATTTCTACATCACAGAGAAGGTAGGTAAATAGTTCAATACAATTCTTGCATAGCCTCTCAAAATGTTTGCCACAATAATTTATTTTAAATTAAAATATATAAAAATATAGAGCATTTTCCGTAATGTGATGCCAATGAGAGGGTAGGTACTGGGAGACCTGGTTTAATGATTTTGCACTGATTTCTTCAGTTTGGAAAGGCAAATAAAAGTTTGAATGTGCCAAGGCGTTCACGTCTGTTGAGTATGAGACTTCAGCACTGAGCCCTTCAGCTTTGGTATTTGTGCATGTTTAGTATTCTGCTGACAAGTGGCACACAGGAAATTGAAATGTGTAAAACATGAAGGGCTCTTTGAAGTCTGAGGAGACCTTCAGTGTGTGTCACTTCCCTCTTTGGCTCATCAGGTAGAAATAAGTTTCAGTGACTGTGTAATATTTGCTCCTCCTTCCCACCTGCTGTCTTGTACTTTTCCAGTTCTGTATGTTATGTTGGCTTATTTTTTTGGTCCCTAGATAGCATGGCAATAGGTGATTCATGAAGTGATGCAATGATTTCAGCACAGAGTAATGAAATGGCTGTAGCTGTAATAAAAATGGAATGTCTAGTCTAAATAAATGGGACATGCTCATCTGAATGAGACCAAGTAGTACATTCATTCCAAGCATTACTGATAGAATTGCTGAAATTATGAAAAAAAAAAAAAAATTGTTTGGAAGAGTGTACATATTAGTGCTGCAGAGGTACAATGTCTAAGCAATGGGAAAGGAGCACTATTCAAAACCTGCTGAAGTCCACATGCAGATTCCCTAACCTCAGTGGATTTTGAGCTAAATAGACCTGAGTGCAGCTGCATAGATGTAGATGACTCTTGCTTACTTTGTTATCAGTTTAGTTTGGTTTTCTCTTAAGTGGAGGGGCCTTTTGGTTTTGTTTTGCATTTTGCAGTTGTTTAGGATCTGCTAAATACAGCTGAGACACGAACTAACTTTTTTTCTCTTGCTGTAATCCTTACCCCCACCCAAGAAATAAAGGCAGTTTGGGCACAGTTAAGCATTTAGAAAGACTAAATTTAGCAAGACAGCTAGAGCAGTTGCTCATAAGATAGTGCTGCCTTTTTTTTTTTTTTTTTTTTTTT